>JANLIY010000379.1:0-37020 GCA_029490685.1 Schizonepeta tenuifolia
CCAGGCTCCAGATCAATCGTAAACTCTTATTGCCTATCTGGAGGCAAACCCGGTAAGACTTCTGGAAATACGTCTTTAAACTCTCTCACAATAGTTGTATCTTCAATATTTAGCTCTTGCCCATCGTCTTTATTCAAATAAATGAGATACGCCTTGGTATCTTTTCTTCTCATCAACTTCTTTGCTTTCATGGCCGAGATAATCGGCACACTCCTCTTTACTCTTCGCTCTACTCCAAAGACTACGGTAGGCTCTTTTCCGGGGGGTTGAAATGAAATTTTTCTCTGATCGCATCGAATCGTCGCGAAATTCTCGGTTAACCAGTCCATTCCTAGGATTATATCCACATCCCATATCTGGATTAGATTTAGGGACTTTGCGGATAACTTATGGTTTCCGAATTCGAATTCTAGGTTCGAACACACTCGCGACACTAACGAAGATTTTCCTAAAGGGGTTGTTACTCTAAGCACCTGGTTCGATTCTTCTACGTCCAATTCTAGATTTTCTACGCACGCACTAGATATAAATGAATGCGAGGCACCAGTATCAAATAAAACAATAATAGGCATGTCTCTCAACTTTCCCATACCTACGAGATTTCCTTGATCTCTAGCTCCAGGCTTTTGCTCAATTGCAAAGACTCGCTGGTAGTGTTGCTATTCTTGCGGGGTAGATTGCTGCTTTGGCGGCTGCGCCTTACACTGGTTCTGGGGAAATTTCTGCTGCGGAGCTGCTTCAATTGCTCTCATCTGAGAGGACTGATATGGATTAGTCCTTCCACCTATCGCTCCTTGTTGTTTACTTGGGCACCGGTTAGAGAAATGACCAGGTTGACCACAAGTAAAACAAACATTGCTTCCATCTTTACAGATGCCTTGATGCATCTTGCCACATTTTGAACATGGAGGTAATCCTTGGGGTCCGGTTGGTACGTTACTGCAATTAAAAAGTTGGACCTTCACTTTCTGAGATTGTTGTGGTTGTTGTTGCCCTTGCTTTTTCCACGGCTTTTTATTTGGGTGGGATCCACCACTCCACTTTCCTTTTCTCTTTGCAAAATGGCCTTGTTGGAACGGATAGGAGGCAGTAGCTATTGTTGACTGATTTTGAAATTGAGGATTCGCTGAGGATTGCGATCCTTTCTTTGGCTGCATTGCCAATTCCATATCCAAGGCTCGGTTAAGGGCTTCAGCATAAGTCAGACCACTCTGACTTGCAAGTACAACACGAATATCTTGTCTCAGGCCTGCTCAAAAGAGCTCACACATTTTCTTATCGGTATCCACCTTGTCAGGTGCAAATCGAGCTAACTCGCATAACTCACGATCATATTCTGCTACTGACTTCTTTCCTTGTTTCAAATTCGCAAACTCATTCGCTTTCTGCTTACGATAGCTTCGCGGCACATACTTCTCATACAGAGCTTCCTTAAACTGTTCCCACATCAAACTCTCACATTTCTCAGATGTATACGCCCTCTGTCGAGCTTCCCATCAATAATCGGCGGTTCCCTTAAGTTGATACGTCATGCACTTAAGACGTTCTTGATAACTACATCGAAGGAAATGAAAAATTCACTCCAGAGAACGAATCCAATCTTCGGCTTCTGCCGGACTGCCTTTGCCATCAAAAGTCGGGGGATTTTGTCGAAGAAAAAGTTCTTCAACGCGTCTCTCATTTTGGGGAGGAGGAGGGAGAGTAGGGTCTCGACGTTCTTCTTCCTCAATTCTCTCACCTCTCACGTTTCTTTGTCTTGGCAGCATTCTAAAAGAAACACTAGAATTTAGATAACTCGGAATATCTTCCGCGAGATGGATTAGCTCACTCGGATTTTTTCTCGATCTTTGAAAATATTTCCTTCTAAGAGGAATATGATTCTCAATCGGTACTTATTATTATAATAGGAAAATTTTATATAAAACAATCATTTCAGATATAACATTCATCTCATCACTTCTTATCTCAAGCATTCAATCATTTATTGACATGCACTCAAAATTTCACATATCTCAAATTAAATAATTCTTGTCATACAAGACAATTAAATACTCAAATATTGTCAATCATGACACATACTCATTTCTCAAATTATACTCAGTCACTCATCATATAAATATGACACATCTTTCATTATTCACATATCAACCTCATAAAATCATTCTAGATGAAACAACTCATTTAATTTTCTCAATTCTTACTTTTTCTTTTAGTCTTGACTCAAAGATACTTAATATCGCGGATACTCAAAATACTATTGGCATTTAATGAGACTCAAAGTTGATTTTAATAGCCTAATGGCTCCATCATATTATCATCCGAATCGATGGCCTCATTGTGAGGACTTTACCAAAGATTAGGGATTTATACTTTACATTGGAAATTTACCCTAACTTCACCACACATACTACTCCTACTATCATCTTACTCAATAGATATGCATCAAGTTCATAATTTACATCACTGCAGAAAACAAAAGAGTTTGTTTTTCAACATAAAATAGAAATTGTTCGAATATTTCACAAGCTTCCTTGAACTGACTATTAGGTTCGTGATCCTCCATCGCTGACATCATTTCCTCCATCATGTTTTTCCTCAGGATCTTCTTCTGGATCCTCATCATCATCATTTCTGCTTCCTTGGCCTTCTGCGGCGGCCAACTCCTCGTAGTAGACATTGTAGGTATGCCCTAAGACATCCCACTGGCTCGTCCCTTCTTGAATTTGATCGTTTACTAAGCGGTTATTAACATTTGCAAACTCGGATTCATCCCATTGAGGATGTTCCTGATCGAATTCATGACGAAGATAAGATCTTATGATATTATCGACCACTCGTTCTCTCTCTTGGTGGATTTTGGCCAACGAAGATTCTGGATCTTCATAGGGAGAAACGTAGTTACCATTTGGAGTAGATTGAAGATATCTTCGAGCTATTTTGGCTTCACTGGCTACAGATCTTGGCCTTCGATTTGGCCTGTTCCTCATGCGTCTCGTCCTAGATGACTCTGCTAATGGCGGAGCAGGAGAAGGGGATTGACCACGACGCGTAGACGTCTCAGGTTGATCAAATCAATAAGATGGAACATCGGTAGGGTCATAAACTCCGTCTGGTTGGGTTGCAAATGAGCCAAAAGAAGGAAAAGGATCAAGTGGTTGAACAGGAAACACATTTCCCAAGTATGGATCTTGCTGAAGAGGAGCTCTCAACTCAAAAACAAGGCGGAGAAGGAACTCGGGAAGAAAGTGGCTCAATATGAGGCTGAGGTTGATTAGAAGCAAGGTCATTTGGTATTGCTGATAAATTAATTTCATATGGTCTCGGAGGAGGAGCACCATACTTAATGAACTGACTGGATATTTTTGCAATAAGACCATTGCAACTACTATAGAGATAATCGCCCATATATTGAACTCCAACATATTTTGGCATCAACGACGCTGCCCAATCGCGCCACTCACGAGGTAACGCCCTAATTAAATGAATCATTCCGTCTACAGTATCAACGTTCAGGTACTGAACTACTGACCAAATTTTGTGAAATCGGGCTAAAAATTATGCGATTGTCTCATCGTAAGCTTTCCTAATATGCAAGTATTCTTGCATCATGGTCTGGTTTGCTTCCTCATCCATCCTATATAATTTAACAACGAATTAGACATATTGAATCATATATATACACCACATTTGAACTTCCAACCACTACCTACTCGTTTTTGCGTTTCAAAGAGGTTTTATTGCCTGAACTACTGGGCATTCCATTTCTTTAAATCGTTTGCACAATCGATCCATCCCTTTTTTTTGTTTTCCACATCAAAGCACATAAATTAGGGACAACATTCTAGTGAATATCTAGATTGCCTTATTTCTATACGAGCACAGATAACATACCAAATAACTTTAAAATCAACTGCAACTTCAAAACTTTAGGAAAATACACGTACCTGGTAGCTGGATGAGATGGGGATGATTGGTGTGTTATTGACTCAGATAAGTCTAGAGAACAAATCTAGACTCAACTTTCAATGAAAGTTCATAATTTAGGGCAGTCAAACAAATAGACAGACAAACTGACACACGGACCTCAGAGCAGACAGACCTCAAAGCAGACAGACCTCAGAGCAGGTGACAGACCTGCTCTGATACCACTTTATCACAGCCCGAAATCCGGTGTGTAGGAACGACCAGACTCCATTGGAGTGTGAAGGTGAAACCATCAAATAAAATAAACCACTTATGTCTCAACTCAACTTTAACATTAACCCGAATGAATTAGAAATGTGAAACCAACAAATAAAACTCGACTCAACAATGAATCAATCAAGGGAAATAAGGTTTCAACATGACATGAATATAAACATACTTTCGTCACATAGCTCAACGATGAACAAGCTTAATAATTTACAAAGTTTCTCAAAAATAGGGTTAAGTGTAACGACATCATGTGGTTCAAAAGTAGGATATGTAAACGAAATTCAAGGCATTGTTTTGAGTACACAGCTCATTGTTATCAGAGTTATCAAAATATTAACTTATCAAAAGATTGTTAAGCAGCAGAGACATCACTTGCTCACAACAATTACATGTATGAAGACATGTAACTGTCGACTCAACATCCAAAAGGTTAACACACCACCAAGACCATCCATACCATCCTCATCCGTAGCTAACCTGCACATTTAGAAATGCATGCAGGGTTGAGTACTTCGTACTCAGTGAACACAATGCCAAAAACAGGTTTAAAAGCTTGCTCTTAGAGCTATATAATTGAACTTGCCATGCCACTGCATCATAAGTGTTAGCTCATTTAAAAACATTTTTCTTGTGAATGCAAAAATCATTTTATTTTTCTTTAAACGACAGCGCTGTCAAAACATATATAATAAAGGTATAAATCATCTACCACATCAACATTGTGTCGAGAAGTAGGCCTCCTTCTCAAACACTGTAACCGGCTAAATCGAAGTAAAGCTGACAGTCACCATCATCAATTAATTAACCACACGTGGGTTCCTGTTTTGTCACGCCCCGACTCTCGAGGTGCGACTTACGAACAATAACATAACCTAATCAACTAACAATCAACTCAAACATGGGAAACATGCTCGGGGAAAATATTAATGAAAAGCAATGCACTCGAATAATGAAGTAATAACCTAGCATTTCAAAATCACATGTACACAAGAATATGATAAGAATTTCATGCTGACGGGGGTAAGATTTCAATAAAAACGAGAGTGCGAAAATATACCAAGTCAACGAGAACCAGATTCAACAAAACGTTTAAAGTCAACGAGCTCGTCGCTCGGAAGCACAAGTCAAGAAGTTAAGAATTCAACAAGTATTCAAAATCATCGAGCACAACACTCGGAATCAGAAACATGAGTATCAGAGTATAAGTATCAACATACATCAATTCAAAAGAGTTGCAGCGGAAACTTGCATCAAAACCCAACATTTGCACGTATGAAGACGTACAAATGTCAGTCTGATATTCGACTCGACTCAACCAAAAGAACAACACCACACCACCAAGCATCCATGCCATCGCCATCCAGTCAACCTGCACGTTTAGAAATACACGCAGGGCTGAGTACTTCGTACTCAGTGAACACAAGCCAAAATATTTGGATAAAGATGCTTTTAAAAGCTATATCAATTGAACTTGCTTGCCGAACACCACAAGTACTTAAACAATTTAAAACAGTTTTACTTGTGCATGTTTAAAACATTTTCTTTTTAAACAGACTGCACAGTCAAACATAACATATAATAACATTATGCATCATCTGTCACAATCAATCTTACTGTGCCGAGAAGTAGGCCTCCTTCTCGAACACTGTGACCGGTCTAACCGAAGCAAGGCTCACAATCACCTCAATCATTCAACATACCACACGTGGGTTTCCTTCCTTTCACAGGATAATAACATCTTAACTAAACAGATGATAACACATATCAAACTTCAATAAAAACGGCAAGTCAATCGCATTTAAAATCAATCATAATAATACTCAATAGCATAAATATATTCATCGGCAGTTTTGGTTCAGAAAAGCCCACCTGACTTCCGAAGATTCTAGCTAGGCGGTTTAAGGGCTATTTGTTCTCACTTAACGATCCGTCCGGCTCGATCCTTCACAGCTCGACATCGATAAAAAAATCAAGATACGTAAAGACGGACAAAAGGGTGTTGAACTCAACTAAAGGACTTCTATTTGAGTCGATTCTCTCTACGCTTTAACTTTTCTAAAGGATCTCACTCTTTCGTCTTTAAACTATTAACTCTACTCGATGATTGGTTAATATTACAAACCAACGTCTTAACACTTCTCGATTTAATTATGAAACGTTTTCTATTTACATTCTATTACTCGAGCTTTCTTTTAAAACTTAGTTACTTCCCGATTTAACAACTCATTAATTTAATCAACTTACATACAATTAATCTAGTAATTCTTCGCATCACAATTCATATCATGCACTTAAACACTTATTAAAACACATAATAACTCCAAACAAATTAAACACACTTCAAGACACATTAACATTTATTCAATTTAAACATTAGAACTTAACTTGATTATGCATTTCTTTTCATAAAGATTCAAACAATATGCTTTATCTCTTCTTAATTTATAGACATCGCTTTTGTTGGGAAATTTATTAGTATGAGTTTTGATGAATTCCAAAACCAACTGACCCCAACCGAGTAGATGTTGCCAGTTCCTAATGTTAGCTGTTAGGCTCACTGTTTGAGCATTGTTAAGATTTTATCTTTACAGATCTCCAGCTGAAGACGGCAACACAACAACACTCGGATACAACCCCGGATGGAAGATCGGATGAGGGACATCAGTTACAAGACTATGTCTGATGAAAGAGTTATGCCAAAAAGAAGAATACTGAGAGTTCAAGCCAACTGTTCAGCTGGAACATCAGCTATGGAATGTCATCCGATAAAGAGAATATTTCAAGAAGGGGGAAGTTATAAAGAAGTCTCAACATGAAGTATAAGGTCAGCTGAGAGTTCAACGGTTCAGTCAGAACATCAGCTGAAGACCACTCAAATTAAGATCAAGATTTTCAACCAACTAACCAAGGTTGACTGTCAGAAAGGTTTGAATTTGAAATTTAAAAAGGAAGTCACGTGAAGGTTTGACCGTTCAGTCATTACCTCATTTGGCCCAACACAAGGTTGTCTCAGATAGAAAGCAGAAGAGCACAGATGCCATATTGGGAAAGTCTGCAGAGATGAGAGACAAGCCTTCACTATCAAAGAATATAGATCAACAGCTCCTCCAACGGCTAGTTGATTCTCTCCACCTATAAATAGAGGCATTCATTCATTCGATAGGATATACAAGACAGAGAAAATTTGAAGTGCACTCACGAGAGAAACAAGCGCAAAGAAAATCTGCAAAATCATATTCTAAGAGCATCAGCAACTGAGAGTTCCGAGTGGTAGAACATTAGTAGCTAAGGGTTCATAGTTTTATAATCTTAGATCTTAGTTTGAGTGTTCATTCGTTCGAGCCATAGATCCAGCTCACATTCGTGTTTGAGTTGTAGTTGGAAAACTCACCCACATACACACCCTAAAAAGTGTTTGTTAGGATCCTACTCTTATTGTAATTGAGTAGTTAGGTTGTCAAGTACCCGCAAACTTGACATAGGTTGTTAAGTACCCGTAAACTTAACTGTAAAGGTTGATAAGTACCCGTAAACTTATTGCAATGGTTTCACAGCCCGCGTAAGTTGTGTGGAACTGTCCAGAAGAACTTGGACTGAGGTGTGTGGACTCACATCTCCCCAAGGACGTAGGAGTTCTCTCCGAACCACGTAAATCCTGTGTGTCTGTGTTTATTTCTGCTCAGTTACTTATTGCATTTTCAACTGACCAAACTAACTGGCATACAAACTGTCTTAGTTTTTGACCAACCCTGCACAAAAGCGTGAGTTATTTTTACGAGTATAATTTCCACCACATTCCGCACAACACCACTCTCACAGCTGAGTTCTCTTACTCAGTTGTGTTTTCAGCTGAGACTTTCTTTACTCAGTTGAAGTTTTTGGGGGTTAAGCTTTCAAAGTTGAAAAAATCCTAACTGGTGTATTCCTCCCCCCCTCCATACACCAGTAACTCGTATCGGGACCATCAAGTGGTATCAGAGCAGTGGTTCAAAAGACTGCTGTCTCTGTTTCACGAGGTGTGAATCGAGGTGTTTTCTTCAGTGGTCAACTGAATAGATTCTTTTTCACGCTAGTGCATATCTGCTTGTTCTTGTTATCTGTTGTTGTGTGTGCAGATGGATATGAAAGATAAGATCATGGTTATGTTCTCGGTTGTGAATTATACAGCCTGGAGGACTCAGATGAAGAAGGTCCTTCTGTCAAAGCATCATAGAATGCAACAAGTTCTTTCATCCGGACCTATCAAGATCACGGAAAAGGTCATCTGTACTCCTACAGATCCAACTCGTGGGGATACAACTGAGGAGATAGTCGAGGAGAACCCTGAAGACTACACTTCTGAGGAAGCGAAAGTGAGCCACCTGGGTATCTGGGCTCAAAGCACTATCATGTCCACAGTTGGACAGGACTATCTTCCGTGGATAGAGGAGTGCAACACTGCTAAAGAGAAGTGGGACACTTTGGCATCTTTGAGTGAAGGAAGTGACGAAACCAAGGAGAACAAGTTCTCCCATGCATGTCAAGATTTTGACAACTTCACTCTGAGAGTAGACGAAGCCATCGATCAGATGGAGCTGCGGTTCATGGAGATCATCTGAGGAATCCAGTCTATCCGAAGAGGAAAGTATACTTTGAGAGAAATCAATCTCAAAGTATTACAAGCACTTCCAGCTGAGTGGGATATCTTCACCAATATCCATGAAAGCCGAGCTGATCTAGGAGAAATGGAAACTGAAAGATTGTTCTCAATTCTGAAAGGAAATGAGTACAAAGTGAACCGACAAAAATCCCAGTCGATGGCTCAGACAAGTCGACATAAGGATGTTGGTTCAGCAGTGAAGACAGTTGCCCTTCGAGCTGACTATTCCAAGCCGCGAATATCAAGAGCAACAAGATCTGCAGACACAGCTGCGAAAGAGCCAAGCAGAGAAGAACTGCAACAGTGCATTGCCACCATGTCAAAGAAGCTAGCTAACATGGACACTCGGTTCGGAAAGTACAAGCGATTCTACAAATCCAACCGAACATGAGACAGCTCAAAACCTGTGAACAACAGCTGTTTTGAGTGTGGTAAAGAGGGACATTTTAAGGTTGACTGTCTAGACCTCTCAAAGAAAGAAAGAAAGAGATGCGTTGAGGGCCAAGCAAAACGCAAAAGATAAGGCCATGGTTGCAAAGGAAGCAGCTGACGACGTGGACATCTTCACTGACACTGAAGATGAGGACGAGCTGACTCCAAGCAACAACGCGAGCGGACAGGATTAATGTCTCATGGCAATTGGAACTGACCAAGATGATGCTGATGTAACTTCTAACCCAGCTAATTTAAATTCCTCTAATGTTACTAACGTGCAGGGAACATTAGAAGAAGAAATGGAACCATCTTGGGATGACTTCCAAGAACTGAGTGAGCAACTGAATCAGCAGTCGGTTGAGTTTAAGACTCTTCAAAAACAGTTCGTTAAACTGGAAGAATCCTTAACCGAAAAGGACGATCTGATCAAGAATCAAACTGAAGAGATTGAGAATCTCAAAAGTCAACTGAGTGCAGCCAATCAAAATGAGGCTTCATCCGATGAGCGGCTGAAGGAACAGATCAAGGCACAGAATGAGCAGTTGAATAAGCAAGAAGCTCAGATCGACCAGCTGATAAAGAAGTCAGATGGACAAACCGAACAGATCACTACCCTCCTCAAGGAGTTGCAAACTGAGAAGGATAATCTAATCAAGCTGTATCAGTCATCCAAGATCATCGAGAATCTTATCAGCTACAGCAGACAGACGGATGACGTGTCTGGACTCAGATACGATGTGACGAAGGATACTGGAATTCCACCAGCTACTTTCACCAAGGTTGAGGAGATCATGGTTGCCAAACCTGACACAATTGAGTCTGCAACTGAACAACCACCCTCACAACCGGCTAAGGGAACTGCAGTTGACAAAGGCAAAGGTGCTGCAGATGTACAACCGAAGAATCAGTCAGTTGAAACTATAACCAAAGGGGAATGTTCAAAGACTCAGACAAGGAACCGAAGACGTCGAAGATACAACCGACGACAGAATCTATCTCAGAGCCAATCGCACAACCGACCACGGAACCAACCGCAGCAGGGATGGAACCAACAGAACCGACAGAGCTTCAACCGACAGAATCATCATCAGGTTCCATCGCCACAACAGCAAAAGGCTCCATCAAAGTCAACCGATGTGGAACAGTTATGACAGCTATGATCACTCATGCCACAACATGAATCAACATCCGGGCATGAACAGCTTTCGTCAACGGCCAGAGCAATGGAATCAGAATCAACCAAGACGATTCCACAATGACGGCCGATCTCATTGGTAGAATCAAAAGGGTCAGAGACGTCAACCAAACAGGGGGAACCCCAATTCTCGTAAAGCCCAACATAGGAGAAATCCATCTCCCCCCAAGAGACAGAACATCAATAATAACAACAAGCCTAAGGATAACCGAGGCGTTGTTATAGTTGATGAAAATGGGCAGATCATTTGGAATGACAAGGCTATTCGAGTCTACAGGGAAAAGCATCCCATAGTTCCAGGGGGAACTGGTTCTAACCCTTCAGGACCCAACTGAAATTGGGGACCTAAGCGAGTTTCTCCTTGCAGGTACAGGAGGAACAGCTGAGAAAGAATAAAGCATCACAGACAAAGTGGGTGATGGACAGTGGATGCTCGAAACACATGACAAATCTGAAGGATTTGCTTGGAAGTTTCATGGAGCTAAACGGTCCAACTGTTACTTTTGGTGACAACTCAAAAGGTTACACCAAAGGCTACGGTACCCTTGAAACCGATCACGTGTCAATTTCTAATGTTTCATATGTTGATGGATTGAAGCATAACCTGCTCTCCATCAGCCAATTCTGTGATAATGGTTTTTCTGTCAAGTTTGATGCTCAGGGTTGCAGGGTTAAAGACGTTCAAACAAAGCAGGTCATATTGTTGGGAAATAGATCTCCAACTGGGAATGTCTACTATGCTGACTGGAAAAGCAGCCCACCTGAGACCTTTCTGTTATCTAAGAGCAGTTCAGATGTGAGCTGGCTGTGGCACTAAAGGCTCAACCATCTGAATTTCAAGACAATGAACCGACTTGCAAGACAGGAACTCGCAAAGGGCATTCCTAACCTAGTGTTTTCAACAACACACATCTGCAGTGCATGTTAGCTGGGAAAGCTCGCCAGATCCTCGTTCAGGTTGAAATCAACTCCCTCAACCGACCGAGTATTACAGCTGATCCATATGGATCTCTTCGGGCCAGTTACACCAAAGAGCATAAATGGCAACGAATATACACTGGTTGTAACTGATGATTACTCGAGGTACACGTGGACCATTTTCATGCGCCACAAGAGTGAAACCCGAGATGAGCTGCCCAAGCTGATGGATCGGATATCGAACCAACAAGAGATGAAAATCATTTCTATTCGATCAGACCGTGGAACCGAGTTCCTCAATGAAACCATCATTGAGTACTGCGAGAAGCACGGAATCACTCATCAAACCTCAGCTGCACGAACTCCTCAACAGAATGGAGTAGCTGAGAAAAGGAACCGAACCCTGAAGGATGCAGCCACATCCATGTTGGCAAGCTCAGCTCTGCCAAAGAGATTTTGGGCTGAGGCAATCAACACAGCCTGCTACACTCCAAACCGGTCTCTTCTAACCAAGCGGTTGGGAAAGACACCATATGAGCTATGGAGACGCAGGAAGCCAGACATTTCTTATTTTCGCGTTTTTGCTTCTAAGTGTTATATTCACAACAATGGGAAGACTCAGTTGAAAACTTTTTATGCCAAAGCTTCAAAAGGCATATTTCTTGGATATGCTGCTCGAATCAAGGCATATAGAGTTTTCAACAACAGCTCTCGTGTTGTGGAGATAACACCTCATATTAGTTTTGATGAATCTACCTTTGAGTGCAGGGAACAGGCTAAAGGACAACGAGCAGATCCAGCTGTTCCACCAGTTCTCACCAGATCGCAAGTTCAAAGGCAGAAGAATTTGGCCGAACCGTTGGTATGGGCAATTGACGATGATGATCCGTGTTCCTCAGAAGATGAATGTGAAGATCATTTATGTCACGCCCCGACTCTCGGGGTGCGACTTACGAACAACAACAAACCTAAAGTACTAACAACTAACTCAATTAAAGGGGACATGCTCGGGGAAATTAAAGATGGAATATAAGACAATCGAATTTGGTTTTCAAAAGCATAATGAAATAATAACCGAGCATCTTGACTTCACTTTTAAACGGGAATTTCAACAAGTAAATCATGCTGATGGGAAAGAAATTCCAACAAGAAAAGAGGAAAACATACGAATATATGTATCAAGATAAGGAAGTCATGTTCAACAACAAGTCAAGTTACGAGCCCATCGCTCGGGATTACAAGATAAAGGGGTTACGAATTCACCAAGCATTCAAAGTCTTTGAGCACAACGCTCGGAATCAAGAACATGAGTATTAGAGTATTGGCATCAACAGACATTAGATCAAAAAGATTGCAGCGGAAATTAGCATCAACTCCCAACACTTGCACGTATGAAGACGTACAAATGCCAGTCCGAAATTCTACCAAACTTAACCAACAAAACCAAACCACACCACCAAGTATCCACGCCATCGCCATCCAGTCAACCTGCATGTTTAGAAACACACGCAGGGCTGAGTACTTCGTACTTAGTGAACACAAGCCAAAACATTTGAATAAAGATGCTTCTTAAAGCTATATTAATTGAACTTGCCTTGCCAAACATCACAAGTATATAAGTAGTTTTAAAAGCGGTTTTACTTGTGCATGTCAAAACATTTTTATTTAAAACGGACTGCGCAGTCAAATAACATAATATAATAGCATGTATCATCTATCACAATAACTTCAATATGCCGAGAAGTAGGCCTCCTTCTCAAACACTGTGACCGGCCCAACCGAAGCAAGGCTCACAGTCACCTCAACATATACCACACGTGGGTTCCTGCTTTCACAGGATAATCACATCTTCATATAAATAGATGATAACACATACTAACTTCAATAAAATGGCAAGTCAATCACATTTGAAAACATAACATAATATTCAATAGCATACTAATTTTCATTGATAGTTTTAGTTCAGAAAAGCCCACCTGACTTCCGAAGAACTAGCTAGGTGGTCTAGGGCTATTTGTCCTCGCTTAACAATCCGTCCTGCTCGATCCTTCATAGTTCGACATCGATAGGTAAGATATATGAAAGACGGACACAAAGGCATTGGACTTTAACTGACGAACTTCTATTTGAGTCGTCGCTCTCTTCGTTCTAACTTTTCTAAAAGATCTCACGTTCTCGTCTTTATTTTATTAACTCTATTCGAAAAGGTTAACTCTACTACTTAACATCGTACACTTTTCTCGTTTTAATTAATAACTTCATTGTTACAATTGTATTACTTGAGCTTTCTTTCAAAGACTTTTAGTTTATTCTCAAATTAACAATCAATTATCTTGCATACAATAGTTCAATCATTTTTCACATTATAATACTATCATGCATTTAAACATTTATTCAAACATATAATAAATTCAAATAAATCAAATACACTTCAAGATACATTAACATTCATTCCATTTGGACCTTAAAATCTAACTCGATTATGCATTTCTTTTTATGAAGGCTTAAACTATTAATTTTATCTTTCTTATTTATATAGACAACGCTTCGTTCTACATCCGCTATCTTATAAGGTATTTTATAACTTTTATTTATTTAACAAAAATTCTCTTAGCTCTTAATAAACTCTTATGAAATTATAAATTCTTGTTCAATTCTAACTTGATTCTCATTTCTTAACTCGAATATTATTCCGTTAATTATTATCTCGGTTTATCTTTTCTTCGCTTGGTTGGAACGACGTCCCTCAATTAATTACTTAATTAATCTTCTTTCTTTTTAATTCTTGATATCTTATTTTATTCTTGTTTTCTCGGTTAACTTATACGAGTATCTATCAAAACTTCTATCTTTATTCCATATTCAACTATCATTCATACATACATTGAAATACTTAAACATCCAATTATTTTTACAATTAAATTCTTTCAAAACTTCAACATGCAAACTCATTTTATTCACTTAAACACATGCATGATTATACTAACATAACATACAATCATCTCATTGATCAAAACATCACTCAATACATCAACAAAATCAACAAAATAATTTCTCCATTTTTGCTTAAAAACACACGGCACACATACATACATTTTGTGCATTTTATTTCTCAATTTTTCATGCAATTATCTCATTACTAACATGATAAAAATAACAAATCAAGCATCAAAATAACAATAACTCAAAGATTCACATTTTAGGATTTTAGTTTCTTTTTCTTCTCTTAATTCATCGATTAACATCTAGTGCTCGATTCTCCTAACGAATTCTTCTCACTCGATTAGCACATGCATATCCTAAGTTTGCCTAAACATAAATTAAATAACATGCATGCATAGGTCTTTCCTTTAGGACTTATAGACATACATTTTTACAACTAATCAAATGAAATCATACTTAAATAAATGGGAATTCTTCTTTTGGCTCTTTTGGCTCTTGGGATTGAAATGGATGGAAATGGTAGCTTCAAAGCTTGAATCTTGAAAAGAAGAAGGATGTCTTCTTGAATCCTCAAAGAAAAAGAAAGAATATAGGATTAATCATCCATAGGGTTTGAGAATGAAAATAAAGAAAAGTGTTGGATAATTCTTGAATTCAACTTCAAGAACTTGGAAAATTCTTACCTTTCTTTGAAAATATGGATGAAATGGATGGAGATTAATGACTTCTACTTCATTTCCATGGATGGAGATCTTGAATCCATGGTTGCATGTGAAGAAAAATCAAGAGAGGTGTGAGAGAGAGGGAGTGCCGAGAGTGAGAGAGCTTGGGAGGGTTTGAGAGAATTTTTCTTTTCTTGCAAGAGAGAGAGAGATCGAATGGAGAGAGAGAGATGGAGGTTGTTAATGAGTTGTGGTCTCTCTTACTTGTCTTAGATGACTAAGGTTAAAATTCAACAAAGTGCAAAAAGAAATAAACTTGTTGGAAATTGCAAAAGACAAGACTTGATGTTTGATTTGAACTTAACTTGTATGCATACTTTCAGCAATCCATGTACAAGACATCACTATGGTTTGTTGGTCTTGAAAATTGAGGGATGATGGGAGAGGGGTTGTGAGGTGGCGAGAGAGGGAGAGAGGTGGATGACACGTGTCGTCGTCGTGTCGTTACGGGTATTAATTATCCGGTCGTAAAGATTTTCCGGGTAAAACGATTCGTATTAATTCCGTTTTATTCTATTAACGGGTCTAACCTCTTCTCGTTTCACTTTTGACACTAACTCATCCCAATCCTATGTCACGTCTCAAATTAAAAGATTAAAGGCTTCGATCTTTTTAGTCCTTTAATTCTTAAAAGAATTTAATCGGCTTAAAAATTCGTTTATTAATCCTTTTCAAGACTAATGCCTCATTTCTCTTCTCAATTCTTGGATAAGTTCTTATCCTATCTCAGTGATCTTAAAATAAATTCTAAGTTCGAAGGTTCTAATTTAATTCTATTCTAGGTTCATCGGCGGAAACATATTTCTCGGCGATTAACGTTATGTTATCTTAATTAAACAAACTTCTCGGGATTTTTCCGGAATTTGATCTCATACTCATTTTCACATAAACGACTCAACAAACATATCACATCATCATCATCTCAGATAAATAGAACAGATAAATTCACACAAGATTCACAAGGCAATTTAAACGTTTTATTCAAAACTCATCGATTAGAAAAGAAAAAGTTTACTCCTAAATTCTCATCTTTGGACTTTACTCGGTTCATTAGACGCTCTCTAAAGGGATAAAAACTCGGGGTATCACAATCGAGCGGTAGATGAGGACCCCAACTCAAATCAAGGGGGAACTCCAGCTGATGTCACTCCAACTGCATCAGCAACCGAAGCCCAACCAAGTCCGGTTCGAAATGTTGTCAATGTTGAGGATCCAGACCCAACAGCTGACAAGTCCCCAGTTATGAAGACTCCAACAGTTCAGGATTCTCCTTCAGTTGAAATTCCTGAACCGACACAGTTGGAAGAAGATGGGAGACGCAACAAGAGATGGTATGAAGATCATTCCAAGGATGACATTATCGGGGATCCAACCGAAGGTGTACGAACCAGGAGCCGAGTTGCAACTTCTAGTTCAGCTGAGGATGTCCAGTGTGCCTATTCTGAGGAGTTGGCAGTTTTCGCGGAATTTGAACAACTCGGAGAATGTGCCATGATTTCATGCTACGTAGCTGATGTGCCAGAGCCAAAGCATGTCATGGAAGCTCTCAACTGTATTCACTGGACAACAGCTATGCAAGAGGAGCTAAATGAGTTTCTACGCAACTGTGTTTGGGAGTTGGTAGAAAGACCAATTGGTGTCAAGGTTATTGGACTTCAATGGATTTTCAAAAACAAGAGAGACGCCATTGGTTACATCGTAAGGAACAAGACAAGGTTGGTAGCTCAGGGATATTGCAAACAAGAAGGAATTGACTTTGAAGATTCCTTCGCACCAGTTGCAAGGCTGGAAGCCATCCGAATTTTTCTAGCCTATGCCGCACATCACAAGTTCAAAGTATATCAGATGGATGTGAAGTGTGCCTTCCTCAACGGTGATATCAAGGAAGATGTTTATGTTGAACAACCACCCGGTTTTGAAACTGGAGATGGAAGAGTGTACAAGTTGAAGAAAGCCATCTATGGCTTGAAGCAAACACCAAGAGCTTGGTATGAAACTCTTTGTGGTTTTCTACTGGACTCGGGATTCAAATGAGGCTCAGTTGATAAAACATTGTTCACCATCAAAGTTGGAGAAGATATACTTGTTGTGCAAATCTATGTTGATGACATCATATTCGGTTCCAAGTCGGAGGAACTGTGCAAGAAGTTCTCAGATCTCATGAAGGAGAAGTTCGAAATGTCAATGATGGGCGAGATGAATTACTTTCTTGGACTCCAAGTGAAGCAGTCAGGGAAAGGAATTTTAATTAATCAGTCAAAATATACAAAGGAGCTCATCACAAAGTTCGGGTTGCAAACAAGTAAAACCACAAGGATCCCAATGAATACTAACTGGAAGATTGAACCCGGAGCTGAGGGAAAGCTAGTGGATGCCAGCAAGTATAGAGGGATCATCGGTTCGCTACTATATCTAACCGCCAGTCGGCCAGACATATCCTACGCGGTTGGAGTGTGTGCTCGGTTTCAAGTCCAACCAAGGGAAGCTCACATGTTGGCAGTAAAGAACATCATCAAGTATCTGAAGGGTACTGTCAATATTGGGTTGTGGTATCCAACTGACGACAATATCCAGCTGACCGGATACTCAGATGCGGATCTAGCCGGAGATCGATTGGACAGGAAGTCCACTTCTGGACACTGTCAGTTCATGGGAAGCAAGCTAGTTTCATGGTTCTCCAAGAAACAAGCATGTGTTGCTACTTCTACAACCGAGTCTGAATATATGGCTGCCGGAAGTTGTTGCATGCAAGTGTTATGGCTCAAGCAACAGCTGAGAGATTATGAAGTTGCAACTGGACAAGTTCCCATTCATTGCGATAGCTCAAGTGCCATTGCTATTTCTTTGAATCTTGTTGATCACTCTCGGACAAAGCATATCGACATTCGTCATTATTTCATCCGAGATCATATTGAGAAGAAGGATGTGTCCATGGAGAAGATTCCAACTGAGATTCAGAGAGCTGATATCTTCACCAAACCTCTACCTGAAGCTCGGTTCAAGATGTTATGTGATCTTCTTGGACTGTTGGATCCATCAGATGAGGAGTCAACCAAGCTGAAGAGTCAGATATCCATCTGAGGGGGAATCTCAGATGCGGAGCTCCAACTGAAGACATCAGACGTCAGCTGAACAGACGAACTCGAGTCAGCTGATGGTAAGCCGCAACTGATGAACACAGCTGATTCAGACATCAGCTGGCAGGTATCATTTATGGCTGAAGGTGTTATGATATTAAATGAGAATGTTTGAAATAAATTCAAACATTCCTGAACATGTCAGCTAAATTAAATTAGCCATCAGGTCGCATTTAATGTAAAGTCTGGCTGAACACCTATACCCTTACTTTATAGTGCGACTGGGCTGACACACTAATCTCTTCACCTTCTCACTCGCTCGCGTGGAGCGTCAGTCAAAATTACCCAACAGTCGCAAAATCTCAACCGTCGATGGATAGATGCCATTCAATCTCGGCCATCCATTTTTAAATGACGCGGTAACCTATATAAAGCGGCAAATCAGGAAGTGATCCTAACCTTCTCTATCTGTGCATATCATTATAAACTATTCATCATCCCCTCCGAAATTGTCTCACCATTTTCAGTAAATTCTTTCATTTCTCATTACATATATATTCCACTGAAATGGCACCCAAGGCAAAAGCATCAAAGAAAATGGTCTCTGCAGAACCAGCCACGTTCCAGAAATCCTTCGACATGATGCTGTTGAAGATTCACTTCGAACAAATTCTATCGAGGGAAGCTCTGACCTCGCCGGAAATCGCTCCCGTCGCAAAACTTCTTTCCGACCACGGTCTGCTCAACTGGGCAACCCTCTCTCCATCCAAGCTGCTCAGAAAGCAAGTCGTCCACTTCTACCGAAATCTGCAACGCGATGCTGAACTCGGGCTTGTCACGACCATTCCGTGCAAGCAACGAATCAGCACTTCCCGATCGATGGAAGAAACCGCCGTCGAGATCGAAGTGTCTAAAGAACTGGAAAAGATCATCCCCAGAAATCGGGAGGCCATAGACGTGATGGGGAACTTCACCGACAAGGAAGCCGATGCATTTCTGCAAACTATCCTACTTGTCCCCGAACCATTGAAGGGGAGTATATAGAGGACCAAACTGAAGCCGGAGCACCGACTTCTGTTTGATGTGATATCAAAGTGCGCTTTCGCATATTGAGGAGCTTTCGGTGATATCAGCAGACCAAAGCTCAAATAGCAGAAGGCTTTGGAAGAACAACACAAGATAGACTGGCTGGGCTACCTTAAAAGCCAGCTGTGGGCAGAAAAACTGAAGATCTCCGAGACACTAGCTGAGTCCGGAGAGAAACTGTTGAGTGTTAAGGGAACACTCAACTTCGGCACCAAGATATCAGCCCTGATCCTCCGAGCAACCAAGGGTCAGAAGCTGACTTGGGAAGGCAGTGAGGACCCTCCGTTCAACAAGCTGATGTTGTTCCCAACAGCCAAGAAGGCTAGGGATGTTGTGGAAGTTGTGTACACTCCCAAGGGAGCCATAAAGCCAGCTGTGGAGACGGCCCCAGTAGCTCGCCGCCCATCAAGGTCCAAACCTGCAAAATGCCAGCTGGAGAAAGTGGCTGAAGAAGAAGAAGAAGAAGATGAGGAACCCCTCAAGAAAAAGTCCAGGATAAAAATCATCCAGCCAGCAGCTCAACCGACTGCAACGGGCCCCGTGGTGGTGATACCAGCTGAGAAAACAGCTAAGGAGAAGGAATCAACCGAATCGAGCCAGTCGGTTGATCCAGCTGGGTTTGTTCTTCAACCCCGACAACAAGAAGAAATGGTTGAAGGAAAGGAGACCAACGTGGAGGAATCCAGCTCGTCCTCAGATGACTCTTCTTCATCTGAGGAGTCTCACGACAGTCCACCCTCTCCACCAACTGGAGCAGATGCTAGCCAGGAAATCCCACCTGCGTTTGAGTAAACAAATGAGCCCGCCCAGTCTCTCCTCAAAGAGGATTCAGTTCTCTCAACTGATCCTCAGTTCGAAATTCCGAGCCTCATGCTCGATGCCAATGTTGAGACCGTTCCTTTGGCCAACTATGATGACACCATTGAACCCATCTCCTTCGATATAGACCCACCCCAAATTGATGAAGAGGCCAACCGCTAGGCGATCTTGGCTGAATATGAAGGCAGATTGGACTACTGCTTTCGCAAACTGATAGGCATGTTCCCTGAGGCCAGCTCGATGCCCATCTTCGCCATGTTCGGAACTGAACTGCTCTATCAGTTCAGCGTGATATTCAGCTACTGGTACGTCAAGGAGGAAACCCTGAGGATCCATGGATGGGACAGGTTGAAGATTGATGAATCCAACCTGAGGGTGTACTTCGACTACCAGAACCTCGAGGTTGCCTACAACCAGAAGGTGGCCGTGCTCCGCCGACGCTTGGATCTGAGTCAACAAGAAGGGAAAGACACCAGAGAGCTGTGCGACAATCCTGGAGCTGTGAAATTTCTTGATCATATGTTGGCCAAGAATGCCGACCATATGGAGGATGTCGATGAAGCTGACGAGGCTGCCAAGAGAGAAGAAGAAAAGCTTAAACAATACCTGGCTAGCCAAACAGCCATGGTTGTAGTGGACCCAACAGCCCAGACACAACAGCAAGAACTGTCTGGACCCTCTGATCAGCCAGCTCACTCCACCGATGCTATCTGTGAGCTGATCACTAAGAGGGTCAACCAGCTGAGGCATGAGCTGTTGTCCAAAATTAAGCACAACAAAGACGAGCAAGCTGCCAAGATGAATCAACTGATGGAGGAGAATGCATCCTTGAAGAATCAGCTGGAACAACTCTCCTCCTCCCTACAGCAAAAGCTGGAAGGCCTCTCCACTTCTACCAGCTCAGATGTCAAGGAACTGAAGAAGGCAGTACAAGGTTTCAGCTCGGACTTCAACGTCTCCAAGTCTGTTGCTGAATCCAATCTGGCGAAGTCCCAGCAGACACAAGACCAAGAGTGGATGTCTCAGTTCGAAAACTTTCGAGCTGAGTTCGTCACCCTTCACCAGGATGTCTCTGCAACCTTTGCTGCCATAAAGCAAGCTGAGCAAGAGCGCCAAGACCTGGAGCTGGCGAAGAAGGTCGTAGAAAAAGATGCTATGGACGAACTCTTCTCCCGAGTTCAACAAGTTGAGGCCAAGCTGACCTCCCTGGATGGCTCAGTTGCCACCCTTTTGGATGATGCCAAAAAGGGGGAAGGAAAGGAGCCAGCAGCTGTTGCTGGACAGGGGAAAGGTGTTCACCTACAGCAGGGGGAAGAAGAAGGGTCAGTTGAAACTCAAAGGGAAGAAGCTGAAGGATCACAGCTGAAGGAGTCTGCAAAAGAGCAAGAGCAGGAACTTGAAGTCTCCCACGACCTCGTAGCCGAGCTTACAGCTGAGCTAGATGCCGATCTTGACAGAATCTCAGTTGAAGATTGCATCGAAGCTGCAAAAGCTATGGGGGAGTCCAAGGAGAACTACTTGAATCCCTCTTGGATCAAGAAGTTCGCTGGAGATCAAGCCAAGAAGGTGGCCAAGTTCGAGAAAGAACTGGCCAAAATTGAAAAGAATGTCGATAGAAATAAAGCCAGCCGGAGCGTTCGAAGAATAAACAAACACCAGATGAAGGCTGAGGCTAGGAAGAAGACTCAGCAGCTATAGAGAAATGCCCCGCTCCAGTCACGGTTCCCACATACTGACAAGTGGATGAACGCTGAGTGGAACGATGACTAGGAGCAGTTCAAGCACAAGTTCATCAATGACTTTTACTACAGGAAGGTCTACTCAACTGAAGACCCAAGGCAAGCCTTCAAGGAAGACTTGTGGGAGCTCAGATCTGGGGATCCTGGAATGTTTAGTCAGTTTCAAAGAGCCATGGTGAAAGCTCAGCTCGATCCCAACACTGTTCCGGTTCCGCAGAAGGTCAGATATCGCCCTCAGATGATCAAAGGCACAAGTACTCCAAACAGAAATGCGATCATGGCTGAGGCGAGACAAGTGTGCAAGGAACATGGTGTTAACACCGGGATCAAGTCAGCTGCAAAGAGAGTGATCTTTGAGCTGATGTAGTTTTTGAGCAACTGATGTATCTTTAACTGTTTTGTACTTAGCCTTGTAATCATCAGTTGTAATGAAAACTTCAAGTATATATATGATTCAACTTGACGTACAATATCTCATTGTCCAAGCTGTGAATCGCAGTCTTTTAAATACTTTATTATATTTGTGCTAACCCTTTGATGTTTTATCTTATAAACTGTCTAGAATTTCAGCTGAGATTTTAGGTCAGTTAGTAAGGTTTAGATCAGTAGCGGTTTCAAGTTGTAAGTGGTTTTGGCATCATCAAAAAGGGGGAAATTGTTGGGAAATTTATTAGTATGAGTTTTGATGAATTCCAAAACCAACTGACCCCAACCGAGTAGATGTTGTCAGTTCCTAATGTTAGCTATTAGGCTCGCTGTTTGAGCATTGTTAAGATTTTATCTTTACAGATCTCCAGCTGAAGACGGCAACACAACAACACTCGGATACAACCTCGGATGAAAGATCGGATGAGGGACATCAGTTACAAGACTATGTCTGATGAAAGAGATATGCCAAAAAGAAGAATACTGAGAGTTCAAGCCAACTGTTCAGCTGGAACATCAGCTATAGAATGCCATCCAATAAAGAGAATGTTTCAAGAAGGGGGAAGTTATAAAGAAGTCTCAACATAAAATATAAGGTCAGCTGAGAGTTCAACGGTTCAGTCAGAACATCAGCTGAAGACCACACAGATGAAGATCAAGATTTTCAACCAACTAACCAAGGTTGACTGTCAGAAAGGTTTGAATTTGAAATTTAAAAAGGAAGTCACGTGAAGGTTTGACCATTCAGTCATTACCTCATTTGGCCCAACACAAGGTTGTCTCAGATAGAAAGCAGAAGAACAAAGATGCCATATTGGGAAAGTCTGCAGAGATGAGAGACAAGCCTTCACTATCAAAGAACAGAGATCAACAGCTCCTCCAACGGCTAGTTGATTCTCTCCGCCTATAAATAGAGGCATTCATTCATTCGACATGATATACAAGACAGAGAAAATTTAAAGTGCACTCACAAGAGAAACAAGCGCAAAGAAAATCTGCAAAATCATATTCTAAGAGCATCAGCAACTGAGAGTTCCGAGTGGTAGAACATTAGTAGCTGAGGGTTCATAGTTTTATAATCTTAGATCTTAGTTTGAGTGTTCATTCGTTTGAGCCATAGATCCAGCTCACATTCGTGTTTGAGCTGTAGTTGGAAAACTCACCCACACACACACCCTAAAAAGTGTTTGTTAGGATCCTACTCTTCCTGTAATTGAGTAGTTAGGTTGTCAAGTACCCGCAAACTTGACATAGCTTGTTAAGTACCCGTAAACTTAACTGTAAAGGTTGATAAGTACCCGTAAACTTATTGCAACGGTTGCACAGCCCGCGTAAGTTGTGTGGAACTGTCCAAAAGAACTTGGACTGAGGTGTGTGGACTCACATCTCCTCGTGGACGTAGCAGTTCTCTTCGAACCACGTAAATCCTGTGTGTCTGTGTTTATTTCTGTTCAGTTACTTATTGCATTTTCAACTGACCAAACTAACCGGCATACAAACTGCATCTTTACATATAAACTGTCTTGGTTTTTGACCAACCCTGCACAAAAGCGTGAGTTGTTTTTACGAGTATAATTTCCACCACATTCCGCATAGCACCACTCTCACAGCTGAGTTCTCTTACTCAGTTGTGTTTTCAGCTGAGACTTTCTTTACTCAGTTGAAGTTTTTGGGGGTTAAGCTTTCAAAGTTGAAAAAATCCTAACTGGTGTATTCCCCCCCCCCCCCTACACACCAATAACTCGTATCGGGACCATCAGCTTTGTTCTAAATTCGTTATCTTATGAAGTATTTTATAAACTTTTTATTCGTTTAATAGAAATTCTCTTAATTTATTATTAATCTCTTATGAAATTGGAATTTCCTTTCCATTTCTAATTCGATTCTCACTTCTTAACTCATTTATTATTTTTTTCTAATTATTAACTCGATAATTTTTTTCAGTTTATTTTTAATTTGCATGGTTTGAAAGCAACTTACTTAAATAATTAATTTCTTTCAAAACCATTACTCGACATCTTATTCTATTATTAATTTCTTAATTAATTATACGAGTATTAACTCAACTCGTCTAGCATTTATTCGATTAAAACTTCTTTTAATTTCTTATTAATTCTTTTTAACTTGAATTTCTCGACTTCTTGTTTATTTATTTACATTCTTCTTCTTTGTTCTTAACTTAAAACCACTTTCTTATTTAGCAATTTTCTTTATTATTCAATAAACATTTTTATAAACTAGTTTATCTTATTAGTTAAATTACAAAATCTCTTTTTGATTTAGTTTACTAAAATTCAAATCTTCAAGTTTTAATACAAGAATATTTATTAGAAATATCTTTCTATATACTTTTCAATTTTCAACATCTTAAAAGCTTTTAAACTTCGTTCTTTTATTAGAAAAATTTCTCTTTTCATCTTATGATTTTAACTAATATTTATACACAAATTATAACATTAAAACATTCAATCTTCTATATTATCATAAATTTATTTTCTTCAAAAACTTAACATGCAATTCCATTTTCTTAAACTTAACAACATGTATGATTACATCAACATATCACATAATCATTTCATGATCAAAACATCACTCAAATCATCAACAAAATCAACAAAATAATTCCTCTTTTTCTTCCCAAAACACACGGCACACTTAGTGTTTTTAGGGCATTTTATTTCTCAATTTTTCATGCATATAATCTCATTCCAAACATGATAAAAACAATAAATCAAGCATCAAAATAACAATAACTCAAATAATTCATATTTTCTTATTTTTCTCTAATAATTTCGGTATTAACCAAATTTTTAGGGATTTAATTTCTTTTTCTTCTCTTAATTCACCGATTAAATCCTAGTGTTCGATTCTCCTAACGATTTCTTCTTACTTAATTCTCACATTAACAACCTAGGTTTGCCTAAACATAAATAAATACCATGCATGCATGCTTTCTTTCTTTTAGGACTTAGAGATATACATATATACAATTAATCAAATGAATAATCATACATTGAAATTTAAAATCGGATCTCTTCTCTTGGCTTCTTGGGATCGAATGAAAGGGGAATTGAGCTTCAAACTTGAGCTTGAATGAAAGGAAGAACTCTTCTTGAATCCTCAAAGAAAAGAATAACATAATGATTAATCATCCATCTCTTTAGGGCTTTAAGAGCCAAAAATGAAGAAAAATGGGGATGATTATTTGATTTTTGAATCAAGAACTTTGATGGATTTTTACCTTTTTCTTGAAGATAAGGATGAAATGAATGGAGGATGATGTTCTTCACTTCATTTCCGTGGATGTTAAGCTTGAATTCAAGGTTTGCATGGAAGAAAAATCAATGTGTGTGTGTAGTGTGTGTGTTTACCGTGAGTGAGGGAGAGAGTAGAGAGGGAGAGTTTTGTTTTCTTCTTTTTGGTGTTGGATGAAAATGAATGAATGAAATGAAATTCATCCCTTTTGAATCATAGAGAGAAATCGAGAGAGAGAAAGAGATAAGTGCATGCAATTGCTTTCTTATCTTTCCAACACATGGAATAATCATAATGATGTTTGTTTTGGAAATTGGTTTGATGGGATGGTTTTTGCATGTAATCTTTTGGTAAGATTGTTAAGAAGATATAATGATGATTTGCAAGGGAAATTGGAGAGAGAGATGGGAGAGAGGTGATGAGGTGGCGTGAGAGGGAGAGAGGTGACGACACTTGTCCTCGTCGTGTCGTTACGGGTATTAATTACCCGGTCGTAAAGGTTTTCCGGATTGTATTAATTCATTTATGCTATAAACGGGTCTAATCTCTCCTCGTCTCATTTCCAACACTAAAACATCTCAATCCTATTTCACATTTCAATTAAAAGATTAACGGTTCCAATCATCTTAGCCTTTTAAATCTTAAAAGAAAATTAGTCGGCTTATTAATCCGTTATTAATCCTTTAAAGATCAAATCTTCGTAACTCTTCTCAATTTATTTCGAATAAGCTCTAATCCTATCTCAATGACTTAGAAGAAATTCTAGGTTTCAAGATTTTAATTCAACTCTATTCTAAGTTCATCAGCGCATAGAAATTTCTCGGCGATCAATATTGTTCTTTTTCAATTTAACAAACTCTTCGAGGTTTTTCTGGAAATTAATCTCATACTCATTTTCATATAAACAAACTCAACAAGTATATCACATCATCATCATCTCAAGAGATAGAATAGATAAATTCACGCAAAACACACAAAGCATTCTAGACGTTTTACTCACTTCTCTTCAATTAGAAAGAAAATTTTTATTCCTCAAATCTTAACACTTAACTTACTCGGTTAGTTATAACTCTCTCAAAAGGTATAAAAGCTCGGGGTATCACATGTTTTCCACAGGATATATAATTCATGTAGATGAAAAAGCATACCAAACTCAGATAAATAGCAAGTCAATTGATTTTAAAAGCTCACATAATAATAATCAATAAGTAATAGCATTCATCGAAGTTTTGGTTTCAGAAAAGCCTACCTCGCTTCTGGTCTTTTGAAGTCGGGGTTGCTTACTTTACGCTTTTTTCCGATTATTTCGCAGTCCTGCTCGGCCGTTCAATAACAACATCGATTAAACTCGAGCTTATCGACTTGAAAAACGTATAATAGACCTAGGGCTCGGCTGATGGACTTCTACTTGAGTCGGATTCTTCTTAACTTATCTAAACTTTTCTACGTCAATAACATTCTCGTTTTCTCGTTCTCAAATCATCGTCTTTATTCGGTTTCTAATTACTTCTCAAACTCTGATTCTCGTTTCTAATATATAAATTTTCACGTAAGTTGATAAGTTACTACTTAACTCGCCTTAAACTTCTCATAAATTCAATTTATATGAACTCGGCAAATCATATCATCAAATCTCAACTATTTTCACCATATATAAATCATACGCAGTTAAGCACTTATTTCAATAATCGAATACTCACATCAGAGATCAAACATTCACATTTTAATCACGTATTCACATCGATACTTAAACATTGTTATCATACTCAAGCATCAATATCAACATCTCAAACACTTATATTAAATAAGTAATTATCTTACTAGAGAGGTTAATCATACTCAAACTATAATACCCCGATAATTTCTACTGTCTTGAAAAATGAAAGTTAATAATAATTATGGCTTTGCACGCCTAAGATCATGAAATTAAATTCTAAGATTTTACGGTGAAATCCGTTTCAGAAAATAATTTCCAGAAGTCGGACGAACGACTACTGTATTAGGGTTTTCGCGTCTGGTAAATTTTTCGTCCGAAAACTCAGAATTAAAATCCGTCAGAATTTACATTCACTTTTTTTTCGATACGAGTTCACCGGAAAAAGTTAGTTTTTATAATTTTCCGGGCGAATTTTAGACTGTCTAATCCCGACTTTTTCTCGGATTTTGAAAAACGAATTAGGTTTTCCGAGTACGTGATTTATTTCCAATCTAACGGACGAATTAGATTTCGTCGAATTCGAAACTATCTAAGAAAGTATTTCTCGACTTTTTAATCGTCGTTTAAGAGCCGAAAACGAGATATTTTCCGTCTAATAATTTCGCGCCAAACAACCCTTAGCGAGTCACTACACTTTAGTTAGATATTTTCCTTCACTTTATGTTGAATAACATGAGTCATCATCCCTCTCCTTTCTACTATCATTACGCCAACACACACACATATACTCTCTCTCATTTTCTTCTCCAATCCTCCATTAAAGCTCCAACCTTCAAGCTTTCTCAAGCACTCAAGTCTTCCATCTACCGATCAATTCCATTTCCGAGTCCATATTACGCAAGGTAAGAACATCTCCTACCATATGAACCGAACAAAAGCTTGTTTCCATCATTTTATTTTTTCGAAAACTTAAGAGATGAAATAGGATGTTGATCCTTGTTCGATTCATGTTCTAGGATGTTTAGCATCGAGTTCTAAGGATCGAATCATGAAGAAAATCACCCTATTTTACTTCAGGTCATTACCGAAATTTTTATTAGAATTTTAAGGGTTTGATCGTAGCTCGATTTCTTTGATGATTGATCGATAGATTAGTGTTCTACATGTTGTTAATTGACTATATGAATTGATTTAGATTTTTCTAAAATAAATTTGTAACCTAAGAGATGAAGGATGCATAATTTAGTATAGTAAATGTTATGATATACAAGTTATGTTTATGGAAATAAGATATAGGATGTATGAGGATGAATATATATTTAATTGGAATTTTTCTAAAAATAAATTGAAAAATGTAAGAGACGAAAACGTGTCGATAAGTTGGAGCTTGTTAATGTTTTGATAACATGATTTGCGTATTAGTGATGCTCGTTAGGATGATAATCGTTGTTGTAAATTTTGAACGAAAACGGAGAATGAAAGATTTTCGTTAAGAGACGAACGATCGACGATAAGTCGAGAATAGATAATGATTAGGGTGTGATTCGAACCTTTATTAATCTTGATAGTTAATGATCGTAACCATGAAAGTTTCAACTAATTCTAAGAAGTTTCAATTTTGAATAAGAGATGAAGAATCGAGTTTAAAAGCCGGTAGAAAAGTCGAATAAGGAAATCCCTTTTAATAATAATGATTGTTATTGATTGACGAACAATATTGTAGTTAACAACTTTCCATCCCAGAAATAAGACGTAATGAGAGTTAGTCAAGAATCGAGAAGTGAATGAATGAAAATGAAATAGAAATTGGAATTTGTTTTGGTATAGTAATTGTATAGTTGAAGAGACGAGGTTTTAAACGTCGTGCTTATAGACGAGGAATGGAAAGGAGTTCTTCACGTA
The DNA here is from genome assembly GCA_029490685.1 of Schizonepeta tenuifolia. Lineage (NCBI taxonomy): Eukaryota > Viridiplantae > Streptophyta > Magnoliopsida > Lamiales > Lamiaceae > Schizonepeta > Schizonepeta tenuifolia. The sequence goes on from JANLIY010000379.1 coordinate 29,008, forward strand.
TGATAGTGCGTGTTGACTGCCTTGATGTGTAAATTTCGTGAGAATTTAAGTACGATAACATAAAACGAACCTAGGAAGTTATACGTCGAATTTTATCGAGCATTAGGGTTTCACTCGGCAGTTCTGCGACCCTTCACGGAAACGGCCATACTTTTAGCTCGCTTAATGAAATCGAGATCCATAAATTGGAGAGTAAACTAGACACCCGTATCTTCTTTTGGTATAAGATTCATCCCCTGTTTTACTATACTCTATTCTGTACAGACTTACTGACTTGAGCAGTATGTTTCCAAAGCTAGTTTCCTAAGTTGAATCCTTTTCCACTTCGTTCCTTCGATCTTTTAAGTCGTTTCAAGTTATCAACTACTTTCTTTCTACTGACCTAAGTGTCATGTACAGAACCGAATGAGTGTCAATCGAGATGTGTTCGTATCTCATTTCTGCTTAATTGAAAGAGTTTAGTTTAGCGTGCAAATGCCTAAAAAGTCTAAAGGACTAAAACTTAACTCGATTTTCCGTATTCGTTTATCATTTGCGACCGAGTTTTAACGTATGATTATTTACGATGAAGGAGGAAGTCAGCACCAAGAATAGGATGGAAGATCAGAAGACGGAAGCACGTGTCTTAGTTTTGTATTCTATCGAGGTGGGCTCTTTATATATGAAACAAAATGAGCAATGCTCGAAAACCTTTTTTTTATCGCTTTGATAATCGTGTTTTCAAAGTGATAATCTTGGCATGAACTATTTGTTTTATGTTAGTTCTCTTGTACCTTATGAGTTAGCCAAAAGGGGTTAACTAAACGATCGGCTTTGAGTTAGTCAAAAGGGACTTTCCAAAGTTTAGTGTACACTGTAGCCTGTGGTGTATGTGGTATCCTGTTGAGGGGTAGCCAGCCACGGTGATAATGAATGGTCAAGATTGAACGTAACATCTATGAAAAATGCTTGTACAAGCTAAGTTATGAAAATGAGAAAGAAAATGTTTAGTAGACACGGGAATTTTGTTGAAAAACCCCAATGTGCCCACTAAGTGCTTTTGTACTTAGCCCTACATATATTTTCTAAATGTGCAGGTTGAGAGACGGAGCAGCGACGGTTGAGTAAATGTTGTCAATAGGAAGACTTAGTATGTAGTTTACAATTCCGCTTGCCAAACTCTAGACTCACTTATATAAATATGAATATCACTTTTGGTTTAAGTTCTGTACTTATAACTTAGAATCTTTTGAGATCTTGTTCTGAGTGATCCTTCGAGATCAACTCTTTCTTTGTTAATGAAGTCTTGTTCATAGAAATTATTATGTCTTTAATGTTATGTTTATTCATTCATCCCTTTCTTCCCCGCTTCTTTAATCCCAATCCCAGTCGCACCCCGGCTTTGCCGTCCCTCGGGATTCGGGGCTGTGACAGAGTGGTATCAAAGCAATCGTTTCTTGCTCTGTATACAAAACCTTCCTTCGAGTAGTAAGATAGAGTATTTGCATATACTCTATGCCGAGTCTTCTTTCAAGTAAAGTAAGATCATAACACTAAGATTAAGAATGTAAATGACAACTCAACCTCCCGCTACGTCGACTCAATAGAGGAAAGAAAGAAAGAAAGAAAGGAAAGAATTTCAGAAATGTGTTTCTTTTAAGAAAATTTTTGAATAAGTATTCCAAAAAGTTAAGAATGACAATGGTGCCAAGAATGAAATTTTAAAGTATAAGAAATATACTTGATTTCTGTTATGTGAATTATGTGAAATTATTTGCGCAATAATTTCTTTTATTTGAAAAGTCTGATGGCACGAGAATCTAGATTGATTCTAGGGATTTTTCCCGGTTCGCTAAGAACATAGACTTGAAACCTAAGGTCTTTCCGATTCTCACAGAACTTAGACGTTTTAAGAACGTTAGTTCAAATAATTTCGAAAGGAGATCGTGAAACGGGAAGAACTTCTGTAGACAAATGTCACGTGCATATAGTGACATGAACAAAGACTCGGCAGAGTCAATTTTTGTTTTTATAATAAAAAAAATCGATAAGAATTTCCTTCGAGAAAATAAGATAAATAATGATAAGGTACGTTAATTCAGTACCAAGTAAAAGAAAGAAACGAATGTTACTTTCGTAAATGTAACATGAACGAAGTCATTTTTTTTTAGTTGGAGTTCGCCTCGCTCGAAGTTCAAGAAGAAATTTGTTATAATTACTAAGAATCAAGTACAAATCTTAGTAAATTTTTCCAAACGATCGCTCGATCCTGACGACGACTAGAACTTTGGTTCTAAAGTCATTTTCCAGTTATAATTCCTTTTCTTTGAATTTATTTCCTACTTCGTAATTGAACGAAGAATACGACGAGTAAGAGATTCAAGTATCGAGAAGGACAAAATCTTTTGTAAACGGATGTACTTTTGAATAAGTAACATGAACAAAGTAGACGTACTTTATTTTAATGAAGTAAGAATCGTTAAGAAATTTTTTCCTTAAGGAGAAATAATGAATAAGAAAGAAAGTTTATAAGGAAATAAAGTAATAAATGTAAATGAATAAAAAGAATAAGGATGAAAATAAAATCTTGAAATTTTATTTCTATATATTGTTTGAGTGCAATTTCTTGAATTGCTAGATGTTTAAGATAAGGTGTTTTTTAAGTGGTGATACTACAATTGAATAAGGAATATTCATTTTGTAATTTAAGTATTTCTTAAGATAAGTTATTTCCCTACCTGTTACTGATTCGTGTACTTCTTTAAAACTTTTGTTGGATGGCTAGGACACGTGATGGTCCCGAAATGAGTTCTGGTGTATGGGGGGGGCCCCCCCCCATACACCAGAACTCATTTCGGGACCATCACGTGTCCTAGCCATCCAACAAAAGTTTTAAAGAAACACGAATCAGTAACAGGTAGGGAAATAACTTATCTTAAGAAATACTTAAAGTTACAAAATGAATATTCCTTATTCAATTGTAATATCACCACTTAAACAACCACTTATCTTAAACATCTAGCAATTCAAGAATATTGCACTCAACAATATATCGAAATAAAATTTCAAGATTTTATTTTCATCCTTTATCTTGTTATTCATTTACATTTCTTACTTTATTTCCTTATAACTTGCTTTCTTTATTCATTATTTCTTCCTTAAGGAAAATTCTTAACGATTCTTACTTCATTAAAATAAAGTACGTCATACTTTGTTCATGTTACTTATTCAAAAGTAACATCCGTTTACAAAAGATTTTGTCCTTCTCGATACTTGAATCTCTTACTCGTCGTATTCTTCGTTCAATTACGAAGTAGGAAATAAATTCCAAAGAAAAGGAATTATAACTGGAAAATGACTTTAGAACCAAAGTTCTAGTCGTCGTCAGGATCGAGCGATCGTTGGAAAAATTTACTAAGATTGTACTTGATTCTTAGTAATTTATAACAAATTTTCTTCTTGAACTTCGAGCGAGGCGAACTCCAACTAAAAAAAATGACTTCGTTCATGTTACATTTACGAAAGTAACATTCGTTTCTTTCTTTTACTTGGTTACTGAATTAACGTACCTTATCATTATTTATCTTATTTTCTCGAAGGAAATTCTTATCGATTTTTTTTTATTATAAAAACAAAAATTGACTCTGCCGAGTCTTTGTTCATGTCACTATACGCACGTGACATTCGTCTACAGAAGTTCTTCCCGTTTCACGATCTCCTTTCGAAATCATTTGAACTAACGTTCTTAAAACGTCTAAGTTCTCGAAGAATCAGAAAGACCTTAGGTTTCAAGTCTATGTTCTTAGCGAACTGGGAAAAATCCCTAGAATCAATCTAGATTCTCGTGCCATCAAACTTTTCAAATAAAAGAAATTATTGCGCAAATAATTTCACATAATCCACATAACAGAAATCCAAGTATATTTCTTATACTTTCAAAATTTCATTCTTGGCACCATTGTCATTCTTAACTTTTTGGAATACTTATTCAAAAATTTTCTTAAAAGAAACACATTTCTGAAATTCTTTCCTTTGTTCTTTCTTTCTTTCTTTCTTTCCTTCGTTGAGTCGACGTAGCGGGAGGTTGAGTTGTCATCTATACTCTTAATCTTAGTGTTATGATCTAACTTACTTAAATGAAGACTCGGCATAGAGTATATGCAAATACTCTATCTTACTACTCGAAGGAAAGGTTTGTATACAGAGCAGAAACGATTGCTCTGATACCACTCTGTCATAAGCCCCTAATCCCGAGGGACGGCAAGGCCGGGGTGCGACTGGAATTGGATTAAAGAAGCGGGGAAGAAAGGGGATGAATGAATAAACATAACATTAAAGACTAGAATAATTTCTATGAACAAGACTTCATTAACAAAAGAAAGAGTTGATCTCGAAGGATCACTCGAACAAGATCTCAAAAGATTCTAAGTTATAAGTACAGAACTTAAACCAAAAGTGATATTCATATTTATATAAGTGAGTCTAGAGTTTGGCAGCGGAATTGTAAACTACATACTAAAGTCTTCCCTATTGACAACATTTACTCAACTGTTGCCGCTCCGTCTCTCAACCTGCACATTTAGAAACATATGCAGGGCTAAGTACAAAAGCACTTAGTGGGCACATTGCCGAAAATATAATCATAAGTATAGATAACTCAGGCATTTCATTTCTGTAGCACATCGGGGTTTTTCAACAAATTCCGTGTCTACTAAACATTTTCTTTCTCATTTTCATAACTTAGCTTGTACAAGCATTTTTCATAATATTACGTTCAATCTTGAACATTCATTATCACCGTGGCTGGCTACCCCTCAACAGGATACCACATACACCACAGGCTACAGTGTACACTAAACTTTGGAAAGCCCCTTTTGACTAACTCAAGCCGATCGTTTAGTTAACCCCTTTTGGCTAACTCATAAGGTACAAGAGAACTCACATAAAACAAATAGTTCATGCCATGACTATCACTTTGAAAACACGATTATCAAAGCGATAAAGAAAAGGTTTTCGAGCATTGCTCATTTTGTTTCATATATAAAAGAGCCCACCTCGATAGAATACAGAACTAAGACACGTGCTTCCATCTTCTGATCTTCCATCCTATTATTGGTGCTGACTTCCTCCTTCATCGTAAATAATCATACGTTTAAAACTCGGTCGCAAACGATAAACGAATACGGAAAATCGAGTTAAGTTTTAGTCCTTTAGACTTTTTAGGCATTTGCACGCTAAACTAAACTCTTTTAATTAAGCAGAAACGAGATACGAACACATCTCATTGACACTCATTCGGTTATGTACATTGACACTTAGGTTAGTAGTAAGAAGTAGTCGATAACTTGAAACGACTTAAAAGATCGAAGGAACGAAGTTGAAAAGGATTCAACTTAGGAAACTAGCTTTGGAAACTTACATGCTCAAGTCAGTAAGTCTGTACAGAACTAGAGTATACGTAAAACAGGGGATGAATCTTATACCAAAGGAAAGTACGGGTGTCTAGTCTACTCTCCAATTTACGGATCTCGATTTCGTTAAGCGAGCTAAAAGATATGGTAGTTTCCGTGAAGGGTCGCAGAACTGCCGAGTGAAATCCTAATGCTCGATAAAATTCGACGTATAACTTCCTAGGTTCGTTTTATGTTATCGTACTTAAATTCTCACGAAATTTACACATCAAGGCAGTCAACACGTACTATCATACGTGAAGAACTCCTTTCCATTCCTCGTCTATAAGCACGACGTTTAAAACCTCGTCTCTTCAACTATACAATTACTACACCAAAACAAATTCCAATTTCTATTTCATTTTCATTCATTCACTTCTCGATTCTTAACTAACTCTCATTACGTCTCATTTCTCGGATGGAAAAGTCGTTAACTACAATATTGTTCGTCAATCAATAACAATCATTATTATTAAAAGGGATTTCCTTATTCGACTTTTCTACCGGCTTTTAAACTCGATTCTTCGTCTCTTATTCAAAATTGAAACTTCTTAGAATTCGTTGAAACTTTACTGGTTACGATCACTAACTATCAAGATTAACAAAGGTTTGAATCACAACCCTTAATCATTATCTATTCTCGACTTATCGTCGATCGTTCGTCTCTTAACGAAAATCTTACGTTCTCCGTTTTCGTTCAAATTTTACAACAACGATTATTACCTAACGAGCATCACTAATATGCAAATCATATTATCAAAACATTAATCGAGCTTCAACTTATCGACACGTCTTCGTCTCTTACAGTTTTTCAGTTTTATTTTTAGAAAAATTCCAATTAAATATATATCATCCTCATACATCCTATATCTCATTTCCATAAACATAACATGCATATCACAACATTTACTATACTAAACTATGCATTCTTCATCTCTTATCGTTCGAATTTTATTTTTAGAAAAATCTAAATCAATTCATATAGTCAATTAGCAACATGTAGAACACTAATCTATCGATCAAATCATCAAAGAAATCGAAGCTACGATCAAACCCCTAAATTCTAGAAAATTTCGGTAATGACCTAAGTTAAAATAGGGTTGATTTTCTTCATGATTCGATCCCTTAGAACTCGATGCTAAACATCCTAGAACATGAATCGAACAAGGATCAACATCCTATTTCATCTCTTAAGTTTTCGAAAAAAATAAAATGATGGAAACAAGCTTTTGTTTCGGTTCATATGGTAGGAGATGTTCTTACCTTGCGTAATATGGACTCGGAAATGGAATTGATCGGTAGATGGAAGACTTGAGTGCTTGAGAAAGCTTGAAGGTTGGAGCTTTTAATGGAGGATTGGAGAAGAAAATGACGAGAGAGTATATGTGTGTGTGTTGGCGGTAATGATAGTAGAAAGGAGAGGGATGATGACTCATGTTATTCAACATAAAGTGAAGGAAAATATCTAACTAAAGTGTAGTGACTCGCTAAGGGTGTTTGGCTGCGAAATTATTAGACGGAAATATCTCGTTTTCGGCTCTTAAACGTACGATTAAAAAGTCGAGAAATACTTTCTTAGATAGTTCGAATTCGACGGAAATCTAATTCGTCCGTTAGATTGGAAAAAATTACGTACTCGGAAAACCTAATTCGTTTTTCAAAATCCGAGAATAAGCGGATCTAGACAGTCTAAAATTCGCCCGGAAAATTATAAAAACTAACTTTTCCGGTGAAATCGTATCGAAAAAAAGTGAATGTAAATTCTGACGGATTTTAATTCTGAGTTTTCGGGACGAAAAATTTACCAGACGCGAAAACCCTAATACAGTAGTCGTTCGTCCGACTTCTGGAAATTATTTTCTGAAACGGATTTCACCGTAAATCTTAGAATTTAATTTCATGACTTAGGCGTGCAAAGCCATAATTATATTAACTTTCATTTTTCAAAGACAGTCGAAACTATCGGGGTATTATAGTTTGAGTATGATTAACCTCTCTAGTAAGATAATTACTTATTTAATATAAGTGTTTGAGATGTGATATTGATGCTTGAGTATGATAACAATGTTTAAGTATCGATGTGAATACGTGATTAAAATGTGAATGTTTGATCTCTGATGTGAGTATTCGATTATTGAAATAAGTGCTTAACTGCGTATGATTTATATATGGTGAAAATAGTTGAGATTTGATGATATGATTTGCCGAGTTCATATAAATTGAATTTATGAGAAGTTTAAGGCGAGTTAAGTAGTAACTTATCAACTTACGTGAAAATTTATATATTAGAAACGAGAATCAGAGTTTGAGAAGTAATTAGAAACCGAATAAAGACGATGATTTGAGAACGAGAAAACGAGAATGTTATTGACGTAGAAAAGTTTAGATAAGTTAAGAAGAATCCGACTCAAGTAGAAGTCCATCAGCCGAGCCCTAGGTCTATTATACGTTTTTCAAGTCGATAAGCTCGAGTTTAATCGATGTTGTTATTGAACGGCCGAGCAGGACTGCGAAATAATCGGAAAAAGCGTAAAGTAAGCAACCCCGACTTCAAAAGACCAGAAGCGAGGTAGGCTTTTCTGAA
>JANLIY010000038.1:0-190080 GCA_029490685.1 Schizonepeta tenuifolia
CACGTGTTATTCTCATATAGAAATCACAGTGGCCCAAAAATCAGGTCATTCCGACGAGCAGAAGTGCCAAAACAGTGTATTGCTCCGTTTCAGGCCTTTTTTCGGGGCTAGGGCTACCTCAAAACACCTACCTCAAAACATGAACCCAAGAACCGTTAACCCGAACGCTTTGAAATTTCTACCACGTGTTATTCTCATATAGAAATCATAGTGGCCCAAAAATCAGGTCATTCCGACGAGCAGAAGTGCCAAAACAGTGTATTGCACCGTTTCAAGCCTTTTTTCGGGGCTAGGGCTACCTCAAAACATGAACCCCAAGAACCGTTAACCCGAACGCTTTCAAATTTATACCAAGTGTTATTGTCATATAGAAATCACAGTGGCCCAAAAATCAGGTCATTCCGACGAGAAGAAGTGCCAAAACAGTGTATTGCTCCATTTCCAAGCCTTTTTTCGTGCCTACCTCAAAACATGAACCCCAAGAACCGTTAACCCGAACGCTTTCAAATTTCTACCACGTGTTATTCTCATATAGAAATCACAGTGGCCCAAAAATCTGGTCATGCCGACGTGCAGAAGTGCCAAAACAGTGTATTTCTCCGTTTCCAAGCCTTTTTTCGGGCCTACCTCAAAATATGAACCCCAAGAACTGTTAACCCGAACGCTTTGAAATTTCTACCACGTGTTATTCTCATATAGAAATCACAGTGGTCCAAAAACCAGGTCATTCCGACGAGCAGAAGTGCCAAAACAGAGTATTGCTCCGTTTCCATGCCTTTTTTCGGGCCTACCTCAAAACATAAACCCCAAGAACTGTTAACCCGAACGCTTTGAAATTTCAACCACGTGTTATTCTCATATAGAAATCACAGTGGCCCAAAAACCAGGTAATTCCGACGAGCAGAAGTGCCAAAACAGAGTATTGCTCCGTTTCCATGCCTTTTTTCGGGCCTACCTCAAAACATAAACCCCAAGAACTGTTAACCCGAACGCTTTGAAATTTCTACCACGTGTTATTCTCATATAGAAATCACAGTGGCCCAAAAATCAGGTCATTCCGACGAGCAGAAGTGCCAAAATAGTGTATTGCTCCGTTTCAAGGCCTTTTTTCGTGCCTACCTCAAAACACGAACCCCAAGAACCGTTAACCCGAACGCTTTGAAATTTCTACCACGTGTTATTATCATATAGAAATCATAGTGGTCCAAAAATCAGGTCATTCCGACGAGCAGAAGTGCCAAAACAGTGTATTGCTCCGTTTCCATGCCTTTTTTCGGGCCTACCTCAAAACATGAACCCCAAGAACCGTTAACCCGAACGATTTGAAATTTCTACCACGTGTTATTCTCATATAGAAATCATAGTGGCCCAAAAATTAGGTCATTCCGACGAGCAGAAGTGCCAAAACATTGTATTGCACCGTTTCAAGCCTTTTTTCGGGGCTAGGGCTACCTCAAAACATGAACCCCAAGAACCGTTAACCCGAACGCTTTCAAATTTCTACCACGTGTTATTGTCATATAGAAATTACAGTGGCCCAAAAATCAGGTCATTCCGACGAGAAGAAGTGCCAAAACAGTGTATTGCTCCGTTACCAAGCCTTTTTTCGTGCCTACCTCAAAACATGAACCCCAAGAACCGTTAACCCGAACGCTTTGAAATTTCTACCACGTGTTATTCTCATATAGAAATCACAGTGGCCCAAAAATCAGGTCATTCCGACGAGCAGAAGTGCCAAAACAGTGTATTGCTCCGTTTCCAAGCCTTTTTTCGGGCCTACCTCAAAATATGAACCCCAAGAACTGTTAACCCGAACGCTTTCAAAATTCTACCACGTGTTATTCTCATATAGAAATCACAGTGGCCCAAAAACCAGGTCATTCCGACGAGCAGAAGTGCCAAAACAGTGTATTGCTCCGTTTCCAAGCCTTTTTTCGGGCCTACCTCAAAACATGAACCCCAAGAACCGTTAACCCGAACGCTTTGAAATTTCTACCACGTGTTATTCTCATATAGAAATCACAGTGGCCCGAAAATCAGGTCAATCCGACGAGCAGAAGTGCCAATAGTGTATTGCTCCGTTTCCAAGCCTTTTTTCGGGCCTACCTCAAAACATGAACCCCAAGAACCGTTAACCCGAATGCTTTGAAATTTCTACCACGTGTTATTCTCATATAGAAATCACAGTGGCCCAAAAATCAGGTCATTCCGACGAGCAGAAGTGCCAAAACAGTGTATTGCTCCGTTTCAGGCCTTTTTTCGGGACTAGGGCTACCTCAAAACATGAACCCAAAGAACCGTTAACCGGAACGCTTTGAAATTTATACCACGTGTTATTGTCATATAGAAATCACAGTGGCCCAAAAATCAGGTCAATCCGACGAGCAGAAGTGCCAAAATAGTGTATTGCTCCGTTTCCAAGCCTTTTTTCGTGCCTACCTCAAAACATGAACCCCAAGAACCGTTAACCCGAACGCTTTGAAATTTCTACCACGTGTTATTATTATATAGAAATCATAGTGGTCCATAAATCAGGTCATTTCGACGAGCAGAAGTGCCAAAACAGTGTATTGCTCCGTTTCCAAGCCTTTTTTCGGGCCTACCTCGAAACATGAACCCCAAGAACTGTTAACTCGAACGCTTTGAAATTTCTACCACGTGTTATTCTCATATAGAAATCACAGTGGCCCAAAAATCAGGTCATTCCGACGAGCAGAAGTGCCAAAACAGTGTATTACTCCGTTTCAGGCCTTTTTTCGGGGCTAGGGCTACCTCAAAACATGAACCGCAAGGACCGTTAACCCGAACGCTTTTAAATTTCTACCACGTGTTATTGTCATATAGAAATCATAGGGGCCCAAAAATCTGGTCATTCCGACGAGCAGAAGTGCGAAAACAGTGTATTGCTCCGTTTCCAGGCCTTTTTTCGGGCCTACCTCAAAACATGAACCCCAAGAACCGTTAACCCGAACGTTTTGAAATTTCTACCACGTGTTATTCTCATATAGAAATCACAGTGGCCCAAAAATCAGGTCATTCCGACGAGCAGAAGTGCCAAAACAGTGTATTGCTCCGTTTCAGGCCTTTTTTCGGGACTAGGGCTACCTCAAAACATTAACCCCAAGAACCGTTAACCGGAAGGCTTTGAAATTTCTACCACGTGTTATTGTCATATAGAAATCACAGTGGCCCAAAAATCAGGTCAATCCCACGAGCAGAAGTTCCAATAGTGTATTGCTCCATTTCTAGGCCTTTTTTCGTGCCTACCTCAAAACATGAACCCCAAGAACCGTTAACCCGAACGCTTTGAAATTTCTACCACGTGTTATTCTCATATAGAAATCACAGTGGCCCAAAAATCAGGTCATTCCGACGAGCAGAAGTGCCAAAACAGTGTATTGCTCCGTTTCAGGCCTTTTTTCTGGGCTAGGGCTACCTTAAAAGATGAACCGCAAGGACCGTTAACCCGAACGCTTTTAAATTTCTACCACGTGTTATTGTCATATAGAAATCATAGGGGCCCAAAAATCTGGTCATTCCGACGAGCAGAAATGCGAAAACAGTGTATTGCTCCGTTTCCAGGCCTTTTTTCGGGCCTACCTCAAAACATGAACCCCAAGAACCGTTAACCCGAACGTTTTGAAATTTCTACCACGTGTTATTCTCATATAGAAATCACAGTGGCCCAAAAATCAGGTCATTCCGACGAGCAGAAGTGCCAAAACAGTGTATTGCTCCGTTTCAGGCCTTTTTTCGGGACTAGGGCTACCTCAAAACATTAACCCCAAGAACCGTTAACCGGAAGGCTTTGAAATTTCTACCACGTGTTATTGTCATATAGAAATCACATTGGCCCAAAAATCAGGTCAATCCCACGAGCAGAAGTTCCAATAGTGTATTGCTCCGTTTCTAGGCCTTTTTTCGTACCTACCTCAAAACATGAACCCCAAAAACCGTTAACCCGAACGCTTTGAAATTTCTACCACGTGTTATTATCATATAGAAATCATAGTGGTCCATAAATCAGGTCATTTCGACGAGCAGAAGTGCCAAAACAGTGTATTGCTCCGTTTCCAAGCCTTTTTTCGGGCCTACCTCAAAACATGAACCCCAAGAACCGTTAACCCGAACGCTTTGAAATTTCTACCACGTGTTATTATTATATAGAAATCATAGTGGTCCAAAAATCAGGTCATTTCGACGAGCAGAAGTGCCAAAACAGTGTATTGCTCCGTTTCCAGGCCTTTTTTCGTGCCTACCTCAAAACATGAACCCCAAGAACCGTTATCCCGAACGCTTTGAAATTTCTACCACGTGTTATTATTATATAGAAATCATAGTGGTCCATAAATCAGGTCATTTCGACGAGCAGAAGTGCCAAAACAGTGTATTGCTCCGTTTCCAAGCCTTTTTTCGGGCCTACCTCGAAACATGAACCCCAAGAACTGTTAACTCGAACGCTTTGAAATTTCTACCACGTGTTATTCTCATATAGAAATCACAGTGGCCCAAAAATCAGGTCATTCCGACGAGCAGAAGTGCCAAAACAGTGTATTGCTCCGTTTCAGGCCTTTTTTCGGGACTACGGCTACCTCAAAACATGAACCTAAAGAACCGTTAACCGGAACGCTTTGAAATTTCTACCACGTGTTATTCTCATATAGAAATCATAGTGGCCCGAAAACTAGGTCATTCCGACGAGCAGAAGTGCCAAAAAAGTGTATTGCTCCGTTTCCAGGCCTTTTTTCGGGCCTACCTCAAAACAAGAACCCCAAGAACTGTTAACCCGAACGCTTTGAAATTTCTACCACGTGTTATTCTCATATAGAAATCACAGTGGCCCAAAAATCAGGTCATTCCGACGAGCAGAAGTGCCAAAACAGTGTATTGCTCCGTTTCAGGCCTTTTTTCGGGACTAGGGCTACCTCAAAATATGAACTCCAAGAACCGTTAACCGGAACGCATTGAAATTTCTACCACGTGTTATTGTCATATAGGAATCACAGTGGCCCAAAAATCAGGTCAATCCGACGAGCAGAAGTGCCAAAATAGTGTATTGCTCTGTTTCCAGGCCTTTTTTCGTGCCTACCTCAAAACATGAACCCCAAGAACCGTTAACCCGAACGCTTTGAAATTTCTACCACATGTTATTATCATATAGAAATCATAGTGGTCCAAAAATCAGATCATTCCGACGAGCAGAAGTGCCAAAACAGAGTATTGCTCCGTTTCCATGCCTTTTTTCGGGCCTACCTCAAAACATGAACCCCAAGAACCGTTAACCCGAACACTTTGAAATTTCTACCACGTGTTATTCTCATATAGAAATCACAGTGGCCAAAAAATCAGGTCATTCCGACGAGCAGAAGTGCCAAAACAGTGTATTGCTCCGTTTCAGGCCTTTTTTTGGGGCTAGGGCTACCTCAAAACATGAACCACAAGACCCGTTAACCCGAACGCTTTCAAATTTCTACCACGTGTTATTGTCATATAGAAATCACAGTGGCACAAAAATCAGGTCATTCCGACGAGAAGAAGTGCCAAAACAGTGTATTGCTCCGTTTCCAAGCCTTTTTCCGTGCCTACCTCAAAACATGAACCCCAAGAACCGTTAACCCAAACGCTTTGAAATTTCTACCACGTGTTATTCTCATATAGAAATCATAGTGGTCCATAAATCAGGTCATTTCGACGAGCAGAAGTGCCAAAACAGTGTATTGCTCCGTTTCCAAGCCTTTTTTCGGGCCTACCTCAAAACATGAACCCCAAGAACCGTTAACCCGAACGCTTTGAAATTTCTACCACGTGTTATTCTCATATAGAAATCACAGTGGCCCAAAAATCAGGTCATTCCAACGAGAAAAAGTGCCAAAACATTGTATTGCTCCGTTTCAGGCCTTTTTTCGGGGCTAGGGCTACCTCAAAACATGAACCCCAAGAACCGTTAACCGGAAAGCTTTGAAATTTATACCACGTGTTATTGTCATATAGAAATCACAGTGGCCCAAAAATCAGGTCAATCCGACGAGCAGAAGTGCCAAAATAGCGTATTGCTCCGTTTCCAGGCCTTTTTTCGTGCCTACCTCAAAACATGAACCGCAAGAACCGTTAACCCGAACGCTTTGAAATTTCTACCACGTGTTATTATCATATAGAAATCATAGTGGTCCAAAAATCAGATCATTCCGACGAGCAGAAGTGCCAAAACAGTGTATTGCTCCGTTTCCATGCCTTTTTTCGGGCCTACCTCAAAACATGAACCCCTAGAACCGTTAACCCGAACGCTTTGAAATTTCTACCACGTGTTATTCTTATATAGAAATCACAGTGGCCCAAAAATCAGGTCATTCCGACGAGCAGAAGTGCCAAAACAGTGTATTGCTCCGTTTCAGGCCTTTTTTCGGGGCTAGGGCTACCTCAAAACATGAACCCCAAGAACCGTTAACCCGAACGCTTTCAAATTTCTACCACGTGTTATTGTCATATAGAAATCACAGTGGCCCAAAAATTAGGTCATTCCGACGTGAAGAAGTGCGAAAACAGTGTATTGCTCCGTTTCCAAGCCTTTTTCCGTGCCTACCTCAAAACATGAACCCCAAGAACCGTTAACCCGAACGCTTTGAAATTTATACCACGTGTTATTCTCATGTAGAAATCATAGTGGTCCATAAATCAGGTCATTTCGACGAGCAGAAGTGCCAAAAGAGTGTATTGCTCCGTTTCCAAGCCTTTTTTCGGGCCTACCTCAAAACATGAACCCCAAGAACCGTTAACCCGAACGCTTTGAAATTTCTACCACGTATTATTCTCAAATAGAAATCACAGTGGCCCAAAAATCAGGTCATTCCGACGAGCAGAAGTGCCAAAACAGTGTATTGCTCCGTCTCCATGCCTTTTTTCGGGCCTACCTCAAAACATGAACCCCAAGAACCGTTAACCCGAACGCTTTGAAATTTCTACCACGTGTTATTCTCATATAGAAATCACAGTGGCCCAAAAATCAGGTCATTCCAACGAGCAGAAGTGCCAAAACAGTGTATTGCTCCGTTTCAGGCCTTTTTTCGGGACTAGGGCTACCTCAAAACATGAACCCCAAGAATCGTTAACCGGAACGCTTTGAAATTTTTACCACGTGTTATTGTCATATAGAAATCACAGTGGCCCAAAAATCAGGTTAATCCGACGAGCAGAAGTGCCAAAATAGCGTATTGCTCCGTTTCCAGGCCTTTTTTCGTGCCTACCTCAAAACATGAACCCCAAGAACCGTTAACCCGAACGCTTTGAAATTTCTACCACGTGTTATTATCATTGAGAAATCATAGTGGTCCATAAATCAGGTCATTTCGACGAGCAGAAGTGCCAAAACAGTGTATTGCTCCGTTTCCAAGCCTTTTTTCGGGCCTACCTCAAAACATGAACCCCAAGAACCGTTAACCCGAACGCTTTGAAATTTCTACCACGTGTTATTCTCATATAGAAATCACAGTGGCCCAAAAATCAGGTCATTCCGACGAGCAGAAGTGCTAAAACAGTGTATTGCTCCGTTTCAGGCCTTTTTTCGGGACTAGGGCTACCTCAAAACATGAACCCCAAGAACCGTTAACCGGAACGCTTTGAAATTTCTACCACGTTTTGTTGTCATATAGAAATCACAGTGGCCCAAAATTCAGGTAAATCCGACGAGCAGAAGTGCCAAAATAGTGTATTGCTCCGTTTCAAGGCCTTTTTTCGTGCCTACCTCAAAACACGAACCCCAAGAACCGTTAACCCGAACGCTTTGAAATTTCTACCACGTGTTATTATCATATAGAAATCATAGTGGTCCAAAAATCAGGTCATTCCGACGAGCAGAAGTGCCAAAACAGTGTATTGCTCCGTTTCCATGCCTTTTTTCGGGCCAACCTCAAAACATGAACCCCAAGTACCGTTAACCCGAACGCTTTGAAATTTCTACCACGTGTTATTCTCATATAGAAATCATAGTGGCCCAAAAATTAGGTCATTCCGACGAGCAGAAGTGCCAAAACATAGTATAGCACCGTTTCAAGCCTTTTTTCGGGGCTAGGGCTACCTCAAAACATGAACCCCAAGAACCGTTAACCCGAACGCTTTCAAATTTCTACCACGTGTTATTGTCATATAGAAATTACAGTGGCCCAAAAATCAGGTCATTCCGACGAGAAGAAGTGCCAAAACAGTGTATTGCTCCGTTACCAAGCCTTTTTTCGTGCCTACCTCAAAACATGAACCCCAAGAACCGTTAACCCGAACGCTTTGAAATTTCTACCACGTGTTATTCTCATATAGAAATCACAGTGGCCCAAAAATCAGGTCATTCCGACGAGCAGAAGTGCCAAAACATTGTATTGCACCGTTTCAAGCCTTTTTTCGGGGCTAGGGCTACCTCAAAACATGAACCCCAAGAACCGTTAACCCGAACGCTTTCAAATTTCTACCACGTGTTATTGTCATATAGAAATTACAGTGGCCCAAAAATTAGGTCATTCCGACGAGAAGAAGTGCCAAAACAGTGTATTGCTCCGTTACCAAGCCTTTTTTCGTGCCTACCTCAAAACATAAACCCCAAGAACTGTTAACCCGAACGCTTTGAAATTTCTACCACGTGTTATTCTCATCTAGAAATCATAGGGGCCCAAAAATCTGGTCATTCCGACGAGCAGAAGTGCGAAAACAGTGTATTGCTCCGTTTCCAGGCCTTTTTTCGGGCCTACCTCAAAACATGAACCCCAAGAACCGTTAACCCGAACGTTTTGAAATTTCTACCACGTGTAATTCTCATATAGAAATCACAGTGGCCCAAAAATCAGGTCATTCCGACGAGCAGAAGTGCCAAAACAGTGTATTGCTCCGTTTCAGGCCTTTTTTCGGGACTAGGGCTACCTCAAAACATTAACCCCAAGAACCGTTAACCGGAAGGCTTTGAAATTTCTACCACGTGTTATTGTCATATAGAAATCACAGTGGCCCAAAAATAAGGTCAATCCTACGAGCAGAAGTTCCAATAGTGTATTGCTCCGTTTCTAGGCCTTTTTTCGTGCCTACCTCAAAACATGAACCCCAAGAACCGTTAACCCGAACGCTTTGAAATTTCTACCACGTGTTATTATCATATAGAAATCATAGTGGTCCATAAATCAGGTCATTTCGATGAGCAGAAGTGCCAAAACAGTGTATTGCTCCGTTTCCAAGCCTTTTTTCGGGCCTACCTCAAAACATGAACCCCAAGAACCGTTAACCTGAATGCTTTGAAATTTCTACCACGTGTTATTCTCATATAGAAATCACAGTGGCCCAAAAACTAGGTCACTCCGACGAGCAGAAGTGCCAAAAAAGTGTATTGCTCCGTTTCCAAGCCTTTTTTCAGGCCTACCTCAAAACATGAACCCCAAGAACTGTTAACCCGAACGCTTTAAAAATTCTACCACGTGTTATTCTAATATAGAAATCACAGTGGCCCAAAAATCAGGTCATTCCGACGAGCAGTAGTGCCAAAACAGTGTATTGCTCCGTTTCAGGCCTTTTTTCGGGACTAGGGCTACCTCAAAACATGAACCCCAAGAACCGTTAACCGCAACGCTTTGAAATTTCTACCACGTTTTGTTGTCATATAGAAATCACAGTTGCCCAAAAATCAGGTCAATCCGACGAGCAGAAGTGCCAAAATAGTGTATTGCTCTGTTTCAAGGCCTTTTTTCGTGCCTACCTCAAAACACGAACCCCAAGAACCGTTAACCCGAACGCTTTGAAATTTCTACCACGTGTTATTATCATATAGAAATCATAGTGGTCCAAAAATCAGGTCATTCCTACGAGCAGAAGTGCCAAAACAGTGTATTGCTCCGTTTCCATGCCTTTTTTCGGGCCTACCTCAAAACATGAACCCCAAGAACCGTTAACCCGAACGCTTTGAAATTTCTACCACGTGTTATTCTCATATAGAAATCATAGTGGCCCAAAAATTAGGTCATTCCGACGAGCAGAAGTGCCAAAACATTGTATTGCACCGTTTCAAGCCTTTTTTCGGGTCTAGGGCTACCTCAAAACATGAACCCCAAGAACCGTTAACCCGAACGCTTTCAAATTTCTACCACGTGTTATTGTCATATAGAAATTAGAGTGGCCCAAAACTCAGGTCATTCCGACGAGAAGAAGTGCCAAAACAGTGTATTGCTCCGTTACCAAGCCTTTTTTCGTGCCTACCTCAAAACATGAACCCCAAGAACCGTTAACCCGAACGCTTTGAATATTCTACCACGTGTTATTCTCATATAGAAATCACAGTGGCCCAAAAATCAGGTCATTCCGACGAGCAGAAGTGCCAAAACAGTGTATTGCTCCGTTTCCAAGCCTTTTTTCGGGCCTACCTCAAAATATGAACCCCAAGAACTGTTAACCCGAACGCTTTGAAATTTCTACCACGTGTTATTCTCATATAGAAATCACAGTGGCCCAAAAACCAGGTCATTCCGACGAGCAGAAGTGCCAAAACAGTGTATTGCTCCGTTTCCATGCCTTTTTTCGGGCCTACCTCAAAACATAAACCCCAAGAACTGTTAACCCGAACGCTTTGAAATTTCTACCACGTGTTATTCTCATATAGAAATCACAGTGACCCAAAAATCAGGTCATTCCGACGAGCAGAAGTGCCAAAATAGTGTATTGCTCCGTTTCAGGCCTTTTTTCGGGGCTAGGGTTTAGGGTTTAGGGTTCAGGGTTTAGGGTTTAGGGTTTAGGGTTCAGGGTTCAGGGTTTATTGCTCCGTCATCCCGAAACCCTAAACCCTACCTCAAAACATGAACCCCAAGAACCGTTAACCTGAATGCTTTGAAATTTCTACGACGTGTTATTCTCATATAGAAATCACAGTGGCCCAAAAACTAGGTCACTCCGACGAGCAGAAGTGCCAAAAAAGTGTATTGCTCCGTTTCCAAGCCTTTTTTCGGGCCTACCTCAAAAAATGAACCCCAAGAACTGTTAACCCGAACGCTTTAAAAATTCTACCACGTGTTATTCTAATATAGAAATCACAGTGGCCCAAAAATCAGGTCATTCCGACGAGCAGAAGTGCCAAAACAGTGTATTGCTCCGTTTCAGGCCTTTTTTCGGGACTAGGGCTACCTCAAAACATGAACCCCAAGAACCGTTAACCGCAACGCTTTGAAATTTCTACCACGTTTTGTTGTCATATAGAAATCACAGTTGCCCAAAAATCAGGTCAATCCGACGAGCAGAAGTGCCAAAATAGTGTATTGCTCCGTTTCAAGGCCTTTTTTCGTGCCTACCTCAAAACACGAACCCCAAGAACCGTTAACCCGAACGCTTTGAAATTTCTACCACGTGTTATTATCATATTGAAATCATAGTGGTCCAAAAATCAGGTCATTCCTACGAGCAGAAGTGCCAAAACAGTGTATTGCTCCGTTTCCATGCCTTTTTTCGGGCCTACCTCAAAACATGAACCCCAAGAACCGTTAACCCGAACGCTTTGAAATTTCTACCACGTGTTATTCTCATATAGAAATCATAGTGGCCCAAAAATTAGGTCATTCCGACGAGCAGAAGTGCCAAAACATTGTATTGCACCGTTTCAAGCCTTTTTTCGGGGCTAGGGCTACCTCAAAACATGAACCCCAAGAACCGTTAACCCGAACGCTTTCAAATTTCTACCACGTGTTATTGTCATATAGAAATTACAGTGGCCCAAAAATCAGGTCATTCCGACGAGAAGAAGTGCCAAAACAGTGTATTGCTCCGTTACCAAGCCTTTTTTCGTGCCTACCTCAAAACATGAACCCCAAGAACCGTTAACCCGAACGCTTTGAAATTTCTACCACGTGTTATTCTCATATAGAAATCACAGTGGCCCAAAAATCAGGTCATTCCGACGAGCAGAAGTGCCAAAACAGTGTATTGCTCCGTTTCCAAGCCTTTTTTCGGGCCTACCTCAAAATATGAACCCCAAGAACTGTTAACCCGAACGCTTTGAAATTTCTACCACGTGTTATTCTCATATAGAAATCACAGTGGCCCAAAAACCAGGTCATTCCGACGAGCAGAAGTGCCAAAACAGTGTATTGCTCCGTTTCCATGCCTTTTTTCGGGCCTACCTCAAAACATAAACCCCAAGAACTGTTAACCCGAACGCTTTGAAATTTCTACCACGTGTTATTCTCATATAGAAATCACAGTGACCCAAAAATCAGGTCATTCCGACGAGCAGAAGTGCCAAAATAGTGTATTGCTCCGTTTCAGGCCTTTTTTCGGGGCTAGGGTTTAGGGTTTAGGGTTCAGGGTTTAGGGTTTAGGGTTTAGGGTTCAGGGTTCAGGGTTTATTGCTCCGTCATCCCGAAACCCTAAACCCTACCTCAAAACATGAACCCCAAGAACCGTTAACCTGAATGCTTTGAAATTTCTACCACGTGTTATTCTCATATAGAAATCACAGTGGCCCAAAAACTAGGTCACTCCGACGAGCAGAAGTGCCAAAAAAGTGTATTGCTCCGTTTCCAAGCCTTTTTTCGGGCCTACCTCAAAACATGAACCCCAAGAACTGTTAACCCGAACACTTTAAAAATTCTACCACGTGTTATTCTAATATAGAAATCACAGTGGCCCAAAAATCAGGTCATTCCGACGAGCAGAAGTGCCAAAACAGTGTATTGCTCCGTTTCAGGCCTTTTTTCGGGAATAGGGCTACCTCAAAACATGAACCCCAAGAACCGTTAACCGCAACGATTTGAAATTTCTACCACGTTTTGTTGTCATATAGAAATCACAGTTGCCCAAAAATCAGGTCAATCCGACGAGCAGAAGTGCCAAAATAGTGTATTGCTCCGTTTCAAGGCCTTTTTTCGTGCCTACCTCAAAACACGAACCCCAAGAACCGTTAACCCGAACGCTTTGAAATTTCTACCACGTGTTATTATCATATAGAAATCATAGTGGTCCAAAAATCAGGTCATTCCTACGAGCAGAAGTGCCAAAACAGTGTATTGCTCCGTTTCCATGCCTTTTTTCGGGCCTACCTCAAAACATGAACCCCAAGAACCGTTAACCCGAACGCTTTTAAATTTCTACCACGTGTTATTCTCATATAGAAATCATAGTGGCCCAAAAATTAGGTCATTCCGACGAGCAGAAGTGCCAAAACATTGTATTGCACCGTTTCAAGCCTTTTTTCGGGGCTAGGGCTACCTCAAAACATGAACCCCAAGAACCGTTAACCCGAACGCTTTCAAATTTCTACCACGTGTTATTGTCATATAGAAATTACAGTGGCCCAAAAATCAGGTCATTCCGACGAGAAGAAGTGCCAAAACAGTGTATTGCTCCGTTACCAAGCCTTTTTTCGTGCCTACCTCAAAACATGAACCCCAAGAACCGTTAACCCGAACGCTTTGAAATTTCTAGCACGTGTTATTCTCATATAGAAATCACAGTGGCCCAAAAATCAGGTCATTCCGACGAGCAGAAGTGCCAAAACAATGTATTGCTCCGTTTCAGGCCTTTTTTCGGGACTAGGGTTACCTCAAAACATGAACCCCAAGAAACGTTAACTGGAACGCTTTGAAATTCCTACCACGTGTTATTGTCATATAGAAATCATAGTGGTCCATAAATCAGGTCATTTCGACGAGCAGAAGTGCCAAAACAGTGTCTTGCTCCGTTTCCAAGCCTTTTTTCGGGCCTACCTCGAAACATGAACCCCAAGAACTGTTAACTCGAACGCTTTGAAATTTTTACCATGTGTTATTCTCATATAGAAATCACAGTGGCCCAAAAATCAGGTCATTCCGACGAGCAGAAGTGCCAAAACAGTGTATTGCTCCGTTTCAGGCCTTTTTTCGGGGATAGGGCTACCTCAATACATGAACCGCAAGGACCGTTAACCCGAACGCTTTTAAATTTCTACCACGTGTTATTGTCATATAGAAATCATAGGGGCCCAAAAATCTGGTCATTCCGACGAGCAGAAGTGCGAAAACAGTGTTTTGCTCCGTTTCCAGACCTTTTTTCGGGCCTACCTCAAAACATGAACCCCAAGAACCGTTAACCCGAACGTTTTGAAATTTCTACCACGTGTTATTCTCATATAGAAATCACAGTGGCCCAAAAATCAGGTCATTCCGACGAGCAGAAGTGCCAAAACAGTGTATTGCTCCGTTTCAGGCCTTTTTTCGGGACTAGGGCTACCTCAAAACATTAACCCCAAGAACCGTTAACCGGAAGGCTTTGAAATTTCTACCACGTGTTATTGTCATATAGAAATCACAGTGGCCCAAAAATCAGGTCAATCCGACGAGCAGAAGTTCCAATAGTGTATTGCTCCGTTTCTAGGCCTTTTTTCGTGCCTACCTCAAAACATGAACCCCAAGAACCGTTAACCCGAACGCTTTGAAATTTCTACCACAAGTTATTATCATATAGAAATCATAGTGGTTCAAAAATCAGGTCATTCCGACGACCAGAAGTGCCAAAACAGTGTATTGCTCCGTTTCCATGCCTTTTTTCGGGCCTACCTCAAAACATGAACCCCAAGAACCGTTAACCCGAACGCTTTGAAATTTCTACCACGTGTTATTCTCATATAGAAATCACAGTGGCCCAAAAATTAGGTCATTCTGACGAGCAGAAGTGCCAAAACAGTGTATTGCTCCGTTTCAGGCCTTTTTTCGGGACTACGGCTACCTCAAAACATGAACCCCAAGAACCGTTAACCGGAACGCTTTGAAATTTCTACCACGTGTTATTGTCATATAGAAATCACAGTGGCCCAAAAATCAGGTTATTCCGACGAGAAGAAGTGCCAAAACAGTGTATTGCTCCGTTTCCAAGCCTTTTTTCGTGCCTACCTCAAAACATGAACCCCAAGAACCGTTAACCCGAACGCTTTGAAATTTCTAGCACGTGTTATTCTCAAATAGAAATCACAGTGGCCCAATAATCAGGTCATTCCGACGAGTAGAAGTGCCAAAACAATGTATTTCTCCTTTTCCAAGCCTTTTTTCGTGCCTACCTCAAAACACGAACCCCAAGAACCGTTAACCCGAACGCTTTGAAATTTATACCACGTGTTATTATCATATAGAAATCATAGTGGTCCAAAAATCAGGTCATTCCTACGAGCAGAAGTGCCAAAACAGTGTATTGCTCCGTTTCCATGCCTTTTTTCGGGCCTACCTCAAAACATGAACCCCAAGAAGCGTTAACCCGAACGCTTTTAAATTTCTACCACGTGTTATTCTCATATAGAAATCATAGTGGCCCAAAAATTAGGTCATTCCGACGAGCAGAAGTGCCAAAACATTGTATTGCACCGTTTCAAGCCTTTTTTCGGGGTTAGGGCTACCTCAAAACATGAACCCCAAGAACCGTTAACCCGAACGCTTTCAAATTTCTACCACGTGTTATTGTCATATAGAAATTACAGTGGCCCAAAAATCAGGTCATTCCGACGAGAAGAAGTGCCAAAACAGTGTATTGCTCCGTTACCAAACCTTTTTTCGTGCCTACCTCAAAACATGAACCCCAAGAACCGTTAACCCGAACGCTTTGAAATTTCTACCACGTGTTATTCTCATATAGAAATCACAGTGGCCCAAAAATCAGGTCATTCCGACGAGCAGAAGTGCCAAAACAGTGTATTGCTCCGTTTCCAAGCCTTTTTTCGGGCCTACCTCAAAATATGAACCCCAAGAACTGTTAACCCGAACGCTTTGAAATTTCTACCACGTGTTATTCTCATATAGAAATCACAGTGGCCCAAAAACCAGGTCATTCCGACGAGCAGAAGTGCCAAAACAGTGTATTGCTCCGTTTCCATGCCTTTTTTCGGGCCTACCTCAAAACATAAACCCCAAGAACTGTTAACCCGAACGCTTTGAAATTTCTACCACGTGTTATTCTCATATAGAAATCACAGTGGCCCAAAAATCAGGTCATTCCGACGAGCAGAAGTGCCAAAACAGTGTATTGCTCCGTTTCAGGCCTTTTTTCGGGGCTAGGGCTACCTCAAAACATGAACCGCAAGGACCGTTAACCCGAACGCTTTTAAATTTCTACCACGTGTTATTGTCATATAGAAATCATAGGGGCCCAAAAATCTGGTCATTCCGACGAGCAGAAGTGCGAAAACAGTGTATTGCTCCGTTTCCAGTCCTTTTTTCGGGCCTACCTCAAAACATGAACCCCAAGAACCGTTAACCCGAACGTTTTGAAATTTCTACCACGTGTTATTCTCATATAGAAATCACAGTGGCCCAAAAATCAGGTCATTCCGACGAGCAGAAGTGCCAAAACAGTGTATTGCTCCGTTTCAGGCCTTTTTTCGGGACTAGGGCTACCTCAAAACATTAACCCCAAGAACCGTTAACCGGAAGGCTTTGAAATTTCTACCACGTGTTATTGTCATATAGAAATCATAGGGGCCCAAAAATCTGGTTATTCCGACGAGCAGAAGTGCGAAAACAGTGTATTGCTCCGTTTCCAGGCCTTTTTTCGGGCCTACCTCAAAACATGAACCCCAAGAACCGTTAACCCGAACGTTTTGAAATTTCTACCACGTGTTATTCTCATATAGAAATCACAGTGGCCCAAAAATCAGGTCAGACCGACGAGCAGAAGTGCCAAAACAGTGTATTGCTCCGTTTCAGGCCTTTTTTCGGGTCTAGGGCTACCTCAAAACATGAACACCAAAAACCGTTAACCGGAACGCTTTGAAATTTAAACCACGTGTTATTGTCATATAGAAATCACAATGGCCCAAAAATCAGGTCAATCCGACGAGCAGAAGTGCCAAAATAGTGTATTGCTCCGTTTCCAGGCCTTTTTTCGTGCCTACCTCAAAACATGAACCCCTAGAACCGTTAACCCGAAGCTTTGAAATTTCTACCACGTGTTATTATTATATAAAAATCATAGTGGTCCATAAATCAGGTCATTTCGACGAGCAGAAGTGCCAAAACAGTGTATTGCTCCGTTTCCAAGACTTTTTTCGGGCCTACCTCGAAACATGAACCCCAAGAACTGTTAACTCGAACGCTTTGAAATTTCTACCACGTGTTATTCTCATATTGAAATCACAGTGGCCCAAAAATCAGGTCATTCCGACGAGCAGAAGTGCCAAAACAGTGTATTGCTCCGTTTCAGGCCTTTTTTCGGGACTACGGCTACCTCAAAACATGAACCTAAAGAACCGTTAACCGGAACGCTTTGAAATTTCTACCACGTGTTATTCTCATATAGAAATCACAGTGGGCCAAAAACTAGGTCATTCCGACGAGCAGAAGTGCCAAAAAAGTGTATTGCTCCGTTTCCAGGCCTTTTTTCGGGCCTACCTCAAAACAAGAACCCCAAGAACTGTTAACCCGAACGCTTTGAAATTTCTACCACGTGTTATTCTCATATAGAAATCACAGTGGCCCAAAAATCAAGTCATTCCGACGAGCAGAAGTGCCAAAACAGTGTATTGCTCCGTTTCCAAGCCTTTTTTCGGGCCTACCTCAAAACATGAACCCCAAGAACCGTTAACCCGAACGCTTTGAAATTTCTACCACGTGTTATACTCATATAGAAATCACAGTGGCCCAAAAATCAAGTCAATCCGACGAGCAGAAGTGCCAATAGTGTATTGCTCCGTTTCCAAGCCTTTTTTCGGGCCTACCTCAAAACATGAACCCCAAGAACTGTTAACCCGAACGCTTTGAAAATTCTACCACGTGTTATTCTAATATAGAAATCACAGTGGCCCAAAAATCAGGTCATTCCGACGAGCAGAAGTGCCAAAACAGTGTATTGCTCCGTTTCAGGCCTTTTTTCGGGACTAGGGCTACCTCAAAACATGAACCCCAAGAACCGTTAACCGCAACGCTTTGAAATTTCTACCACGTTTTGTTGTCATATAGAAATCACAGTGGCCCAAAAATCAGGTCAATCCGACGAGCAGAAGTGCCAAAATAGTGTATTGCTCCGTTTCAAGGCCTTTTTTCGTGCCTACCTCAAAACACGAACCCCAAGAACCGTTAACCCGAACGCTTTGAAATTTCTACCACGTGTTATTCTCATATAGAAATCACAGTGGCCCAAAAATCAGGTCAATCCGACGAGCAGAAGTGCCAATAGTGTATTGCTCCGTTTCTAGGCCTTTTTTCGTGCCTACCTCAAAACATGAACCCCAAGAACCGTTAACCCGAACGCTTTGAAATTTCTACCACGTGTTATTATCATATAGAAATCATAGTGGTCCAAAAATCAGGTCATTCCGACGAGCAGAAGTGCCAAAACAGTGTATTGCTCCGTCTCCATGCCTTTTTTCGGGCCTACCTCAAAACATGAACCCCAAGAACCGTTAACCCGAACGCTTTGAAATTTCTACCACGTGTTATTCTCATATAGAAATCACAGTGGCCCAAAAATCAGGTCATTCCGACGAGCAGAAGTGCCAAAACAGTGTATTGCTCCGTCTCCATGCCTTTTTTCGGGCCTACCTCAAAACATGAACCCCAAGAACCGTTAACCCGAACGCTTTGAAATTTCTACCACGTGTTATTCTCATATAGAAATCACAGTGGCCCAAAAATCAGGTCATTCCGACGAGCAGAAGTGCCAAAACAGTGTATTGCTCCGTTTCCAAGCCTTTTTTCGGGCCTACCTCAAAACATGAACCCCAAGAACCGTTAACCCGAACGCTTTGAAATTTCTACCACGTGTTATACTCATATAGAAATCACAGTGGCCCAAAAATCAAGTCAATCCGACGAGCAGAAGTGCCAAAACAGTGTATTGCTCCGTTTCCAAGCCTTTTTCCGTGCCTACCTCAAAACATGAACCCCAAGAACCGTTAACCCAAACGATTTGAAATTTCTACCACGTGTTATTCTCATATAGAAATCACAGTGGCCCAAAAATCAGGTCATTCCGACGAGCAGAAGTGCCAAAACAGTGTATTGCTCCGTTTCCAAGCCTTTTTTCGGGCCTACCTCAAAACATGAACCCCAAGAACCGTTAACCCGAACGCTTTGAAATATCTACCACGTGTTATTCTCATATAGAAATCATAGTGGCCCAAAAATCAGGTCATTCCGACGAGCAGAAGTGCCAAAACAGTGAATTGCTCCGTTTCAAGCCTTTTTTCGGGGCTAGGGCTACCTCAAAACATGAACCCCAAGAACCATTAACCCGAACGCTTTCAAATTTCTACCACGTGTTATTGTCATATAGAAATCACAGTGGCCCAAAAATCAGGTCAATCCGACGAGCAGAAGTTCCAATAGTGTATTGCTCCGTTTCTAGGCCTTTTTTCGTGCCTACCTCAAAACATGAACCCCAAGAACCGTTAACCCGAACGCTTTGAAATTTCTACCACAAGTTATTATCATATAGAAATCATAGTGGTTCAAAAATCAGGTCATTCCGACGACCAGAAGTGCCAAAACAGTGTATTGCTCCGTTTCCATGCCTTTTTTCGGGCCTACCTCAAAACATGAACCCCAAGAACCGTTAACCCGAACGCTTTGAAATTTCTACCACGTATTATTGTCATATAGAAATCACAGTGGCCCAAAAATCAGGTCAATCGGACGAGCAGAAGTGCCAAAATAGTGTATTGCTCCGTTTCCAAGCCTTTTTTCGTGCCTACCTCAAAACATGAACCCCAAGAAACGTTAACCCGAACGCTTTGAAATTTCTACCACGTGTTATTATCATATAGAAATCATAGTGGTCCATAAATCAGGTCATTTCGACGAGCAGAAGTGCCAAAACAGTGTCTTGCTCCGTTTCCAAGCCTTTTTTCGGGCCTACCTCGAAACATGAACCCCAAGAACTGTTAACTCGAACGCTTTGAAATTTCTACCACGTGTTATTCTCATATAGAAATCACAGTGGCCCAAAAATCAGGTCATTCCAACGAGCAGAAGTGCCAAAACAGTGTATTGCTCCGTTTCAGGCCTTTTTTCGGGGCTATGGCTACCTCAAAACATGAACCGCAAGGACCGTTAACCCGAACGCTTTGAAATTTCTACCACGTGTTATTGTCATATAGAAATCATAGGGGCCCAAAAATCTGGTCATTCCGACGAGCAGAAGTGCAAAAACAGTGTTTTGCTCCGTTTCCAGGCCTTTTTTCGGGCCTACCTCAAAACATGAACCCCAAGAACCGTTAACCCGAACGTTTTGAAACTTCTACCACGTGTTATTCTCATATAGAAATCACAGTGGCCCAAAAATCAGGTCATTCCGACGAGCAGAAGTGCCAAAACAGTGTATTGCTCCGTTTCAGGCCTTTTTTCGGGACTAGGGCTACCTCAAAACATTAACCCCAAGAACCGTTAACCGGAAGGCTTTGAAATTTCTACCACGTGTTATTGTCATATAGAAATCACAGTGGCCCAAAACTCAGGTCATTCCGACGAGAAGAAGTGCCAAAACAATGTATTGCTCCGTTTCCATGCCTTTTTCGGGCCTACCTCAAAACATGAACCCCAAGAACCGTTAACCCGAACGCTTTGAAATATCTACCACGTGTTATTCTCATATAGAAATCATAGTGGCCCAAAAATCAGGTCATTCCGACGAGCAGAAGTGCCAAAACAGTGAATTGCTCCGTTTCAAGCCTTTTTTCGGGGCTAGGGCTACCTCAAAACATGAACCCCAAGAACCGTTAATGCGAACGCTTTGAAATTTCTACCACGTTTTATTCTCATATAGAAATCACAGTGGCCCAAAAATTAGGACAATCCGACGAGCAGAAGTGCCAAAATAGTGTATTGCTCCGTTTCCATGCCTTTTTTCGGGCCTACCTCAAAACATGAACGCCAAGAACCGTTAATCCGAACGCTTTGAAATTTCTACCACGTGTTATTATCATATAGAAATCATAGTGGTCCAAAACTCAGGTCATTTCGACGAGCAGAAGTTCCAAAACAGTGTATTGCTCCGTTTCCATGCCTTTTTTCGGGCCTACCTCAAAACATGAACCCCAAGAACCATTAATCCGAACATTTTTAAATTTCTACCACGTGTTATTCTCATATAGAAATCACAGTGGCCCAAAAATCAGGTCATTTCGACGAGCAGAAGTGCCAAAACAGTGTATTGCTCCGTTTCAGGCCTTTTTTCGGGGCTAGGGCTACCTCAAAACATGAACCCCAAGAACCATTAACCCGAACGCTTTGAAATTTCTACCACGTGTTATTGTCATATAGAAATGACAGTGGCCCAAAAATCAGGTCATTCCGACGAGCAGAAGTGCCAAAACAGTGTATTGCTCCGTTTCCAAGCCTTTTTTCGTGGCTACCTCAAAACATGAACCCCAAGAACCGTTAACCCGAACGATTTGAAATTTCTACCACGTTTTATTCTCATATAGAAATCACAGTGGCCCAAAGATCTGGTCATTCCGACGAGCAGAAGTGCCAAAACAGTGTATTGCTCCGTTTCCAAGCCTTTTTTCGGGCCTACCACAAAACATGAACCCCAAGAACTGTTAACCCGAACGCTTTGAAATTTCTACCACATGTTATTCTCATATAGAAATCACAGTGGCCCAAAAATCAGGTCATTCCGACGAGCAGAAGTGCCAAAACAGTGTATTGCTCCGTTTCAGGCCTTTTTTCGGGACTAGGGCTACCTCAAAACATGAACCCCAAGAACCGTTAACCGGAATGCTTAATTTCTACCACGTGTTATTGTCATATAGAAATCACAGTGGCCCAATAATCAGGTCAATCCGACGAGCAGAAGTGCCAAAATAGTGTATTGCTCCGTTTCCAAGCCTTTTTTCGTGCCTACCTCAAAACATGAACCCCAAGAACCGTTAACCCGAACGCTTTGAAATTTCTACCACGTGTTATTATCATATAGAAATCAAAGTGGTCCAAAAATCAGGTCATTCCGACGAGCAGAAGTGCCAAAACAGTGTATTGCTCCGTTTCCATGCCTTTTTTCGGGGCTACCTCAAAACATGAACCCCAAGAACCGTTAACCCGAACGCTTTGAAATTTCTACCACGTGTTATTCTCATATAGAAATCAAAGTGGCCCAAAAATCAGGTCATTCCGACGAGTAGAAGTGCCAAAACAGTGTATTGCTCCATTTCAGGCCTTTTTTCGGGGCTAGGGCTACCTCAAAACATGAACCCCAAAAACCGTTAACCCGAACGCTTTCAAATTTCTACCACGTGTTATTGTCATATGAAAATCACAGTGGCCCAAAAATCAGGTCATTCCGACGAGAAGAAGTGCCAAAACAGTGTATTGCTCCGTTTCCAAGCCTTTTTTCGTGACTACCTCAAAACATGAACCCCAAGAACCGTTAACCCGAACGCTTTGAAATTTCTAGCACGTGTTATTCTCAAATAGAAATCATAGTGGCAAAAAAATCAGGTCATTCCGACGAGTAGAAGTGCCAAAACAATGTATTTCTCCGTTTCTAAGCCTTTTTTCGGGCTTACCTCAAAACATGAACCCCAAGAACTGTTAACCCGAACGCTTTGAAATTTCTACCACGTGTTATTCTCATATAGAAATCACAGTGTCCCAAAAATCAGGTCATTCCGACTAGCAGAAGTGCCAAAACAGTGTATTGCTCCGTTTCCAGGCCTTTTTTCGGGCCTACCTCAAAACATGAACCCCAAGAACTGTTAACCCGAACGTTTTGAAATTTCTACCACGTGCTATTCTCATATAGAAATCACAGTGGCCTAAAAATCAGGTCAATCCTACGAGCAGAAGTGCCAAAACAGTGTATTGCTCCGTTTCAGGCCTTTTTTTGGGGCTAGGGCTACCTCAAAACATGAACCCCAAGAACCATTAAACCGAACGCTTTGAAATTTCTACCACGTGTTATTGTCATATAGAAATGACAGTGGCCCAAAAATCAGGTCATTCCGACGAGCAGAAGTGCCAAAACAGTGTATTGCTCCGTTTCCAAGCCTTTTTTCGTGCCTACCTCAAAACATGAACCCCAAGAACCGTTAATCCGAACGCTTTGAAATTTCTACCACGTTTTATTCTCATATAGAAATCACAGTGGCCCAAAAATTTGGTCATTTCGACGACTAGAAGTTCAAAAACAGTGTCTTTCTCCGTTTCCAAGGCTTTTTTCGAAGCTACCTCAAAACATGAACCCCAAGAACCGTTAACCCGAACGCTTTGAAATTTCTACCACATGTTAATCTCAAATAGAAATCACAGTGGCCCAAAAATCACGTCATTCCGACGAGTAGAAGTGCCAAAACAGTGTATTTCTCCGTTTCGAAGCGTTTTTTCGTGGCTACCTCAAAACATGAACCCCAAAATCCGTTAACCCGAATGTTTTGAAATTTCTACCACATGTTATCCTCATGAAGAAATCACAGTGGACAAAAAATCAGGTCATTCCGACGAGTAGAAGAGCCAAAACAGTGTATTTCTCCGTTTCCACGCCTTTTTTCGGGGCTACCTAAAAACATGAACCCTAAGAACCGTTAACCCGAACGCTTTGAAATTTTTACCACGTGTTATTGTCATATAGAAATCACAATGGCCCAAAAATCAGGTCATTTCGATGAGTAGAAGTGCCAAAACAGTGTATTTCTACGTTTCTAAGCCTTTT
Organism: Schizonepeta tenuifolia; assembly: GCA_029490685.1. NCBI lineage: Eukaryota > Viridiplantae > Streptophyta > Magnoliopsida > Lamiales > Lamiaceae > Schizonepeta > Schizonepeta tenuifolia. Next base: position 23,614 of record JANLIY010000038.1, read on the forward strand.
TTCGGGGCTACCTCAAAACATGAACCACAAGAACCGTTAATCCGAACGCTTTGAAATTTCTACCACATGTTATCCTCATATAGAATTCACAGGTTGCCAAAAATCAGGTCATTTCGACGAGTAGAAGTGCCAAAACAGTGTATTTCTCCGTTTCCAAGCCTTTTTTCAGGGCTACCTCAAAACATGCACCCCAATAACCGTTAACCAGAACGCTTTGAAATTTCTACCACATGTTATCCTCATATAGAAATCACAGTGGCCCAAAAATCAGGTCATTCCGACAAGTAGAAGTGCCAAAACTGTGTATTGCTCCGTTTCCAGGCCTTTTTTTGGGGCTACCTCAAAACATGAACCCCAAGAACCGTTAACCCGAACGCTTTGAAATTTCTACCACGTGTTATCCTCATATAGAAATCACAGTGGACCAAAAATAAGGTCATTCTGACGAGTAGAAGTGCCAAAACAGTGTATTTCTCCGTTTCCAAGCCTTTTTTCGGGGATATTTCAAAACATGAACCCCAAGAACCGTTAACTGTAACGCTTTGAAATTTCTACCACATGTTATCCCCATATAGAAATCATAGTGGCCCAAAAATCAGGTCATTTCGACGACTAGAAGTTCCAAAATAGTGTATTTCTCCGTTTCCAAGGCTTTTTTCGAAGCTACCTCAAAACATGAACCCCAAGAACTGTTAACCCGAACGCTTTGAAATTTCTACCACATGTTATCCTCATATAGAAATCACAGTGGACCAAAAATAAGGTCCTTCCGGCGAGTAGAAGTGCCAAAACTGTGTATTTCTCCGTTTCCACGCATTTTTTCGGGGCTACCTCAAAACATGAACCCCAAGAACCGTTAACCCGAACGCTTTGAAATTTCAACCACATGTTATCCTCATATAGAAATCACAATGGACCAAAAATAAGGTCATTCCGACGAGTAGAAGTGCCAAAACAGTGTATTTCTCAGTTTACAAGCCTTTTTTCAAGGCTACCTCAAAACATGCACCCTTATAACCGTTAACCCGAACGCTTTGAAATTTCTACCACATGTTATCCTCATATAGAAATCACAGTGGCCCAAAAATCAGGTCATTCCGACAAGTAGAAGTGCAAAAACAGTGTATTGCTCCGTTTCCAGGCCTTTTTTCGGGGCTACCTCAAAAAATGAACCCCAAGAACCGTTAACCCGAACGGTTTGAAATTTCTACCACATGTTATCCTCATATAGAAATCACAATGGACCAAAAATAAGGTCATTCCGACGAGTAGAAGTGCCAAAACAGTGTATTTCTCAGTTTCCAAGCCTTTTTTCGGGGATATTTCAAAACATGAACCCCAAGAATCGTTAACCCGAACGCTTTGAAATTTCTATCACATGTTATCCCCATATAGAAATCAAAGTGGCCCAAAAATCAGGTCATTTCGACGACTAGAAGTTCCAAAACACTGTATTTCTCCGTTTCCAAGGCTTTTTTCGAAGCTACCTCAAAACATGAACCCCAAGAACCGATAACCCGAACTCTTTGAAATTTGTACCACATGTTATTCTCATATAGAAATCATAGTGGCCCAAAAATCAGGTCAGTCCGACGAGTAGAAGTGCCAAAACAGTGTGTTTCTCCGTTTCGAAGCCTTTTTTCGTGGCTACCTCAAAACATGAACCCCAAAAGCCGTTAAGCCGAATGTGTTGAAATTTCTACCACATGTTATCCTCATGAAGAAATCATAGTGGACCAAAAATCAGCTCATTCCGACGAGTAGAAGAGCCAAAACAGTGTATTGCTCCGTTTCAGGCCTTTTTTTGGGACTAGGGCTACCTCAAAACATGAACCCCAAGAACCGATAACCGGAACGCTTTGAAATTTCTACCACGTGTTATTGTCATATAGAAATCACAGTGGCCCAAAAATCAGGTCAATCCGACGAGCAGAAGTGCCAAAATAGTGTATTGCTCCGTATTCTGGCCTTTTTTCGTGTCTACCTCAAAACATGAACCCCAAGAACCGTTAACCCGAACGATTTGAAATTTCTACCACGTGTTATTATCATATAGAAATCATAGTGGTCCAAAAATCTGGTCATTCGGAAGAGCAGAAGTGCCAAAATAGTGTATTGCTCCGTTTCAGGCCTTTTTTCGGGACTAGGGCTACCTCAAAACATGAACCCCAAGAACCGTTAACCGGAACGCTTTGAAATTTCTCCCACGTGTTATTGTCATATAGAAATCACAGTGGCCCAAAAATCAGGTCAATCCGACGAGCAGAAGTGCCAAAATAGTGTATTGCTCTGTTTCCAAGCCTTTTTTCGTGCCTACCTCAAAACATGAACCCCAAGAACCGTTAACCCGAACGCTTTGAAATTTCTACCACATGTTATTATCATATAGAAATCATAGTGGTCCAAAAATCAGGTCATTCCGACGAGCAGAAGCGCCAAAACAGTGTATTGCTCCGTTTCCATGCCTTTTTTCGGGCCTACCTCAAAACATGAACCCCAAGAACCGTTAACCCGAACGCTTTAAAATTTCTACCACGTGTTATTACCATATAGAAATCCTAGTGGTCCAAAAATCAGGTCATTCCGACGAGTAGAAGTGCCAAAACAGTGTATTCCTCCGTTTCGAAGCCTTTTTTCGTGGCTACCTCAAAACATGAACCCCTAAAGCCGTTAAGCCGAATGTTTTGAAATTTCTACCACATGTTATCCTCATGAAGAAATCACAGTGGACCAAAAATCAGGTCATTCCGACGAGTAGAAGAGCCAAAAAAGTGTATTTCTCCGTTCGCAAGCTTTTTTCGGGGCTACCTCAAAACATGCAGCCCAAGAACCGTTAACTCGAACCCTTTGAAATTTCTACCACATGTTATCCTCATGAAGAAATCACAGTGGACCAAAAATCAGGTCATTCCGACGAGTAGAAGAGCCAAAAAAGTGTATTTCTCCGTTCGCAAGCTTTTTTCGGGGCTACCTCAAAACATGCAGCCCAAGAACCGTTAACTCGAACGCTTTGAAATTTCTACCACATGTTATCCTCATGAAGAAATCACAGTGGACCAAAAATCAGGTCATTCCGACGAGTAGAAGAGCCAAAAAAGTGTATTTCTCCGTTCGCAAGCTTTTTTCGGGGCTACCTCAAAACATGCAGCCCAAGAACCGTTAACTCGAACGCTTTGAAATTTCTACCACATTTTATCCTTATATAGAAATCACAGTAGCCCAAAAATCAGGTCATTCCGATGAGTAGAAGTGACAAACCAGTGTATTTCTCCGTTTCCAAGCCTTTTTTCTGTGCTATTTCAAAACATGAACCCCAAGAACCGTTAACCCGAACGCTTTGAAATTTCTACCACATGTTATCCCCATATAGAAATCATAGTGGTCCAAAAATCAGGTCATTTCGACGACTAGAAGTTCCAAAGCAGTGTATTTCTCCGTTTCCAAGGCTTTTTTCGGGGCTACCTCAAAACATGAACCACAAGAACCGTTAACCCGAACGCTTTGAAATTTGTACCACATGTTATTCTCATATAGAAATCACAGAGGCCCAAAAATCAGGTCAGTCCGACGAGTAGAAGTGCCAAAACAGTGTATTTCTCCGTTTCGAAGCGTTTTTTCGTGGCTACCTCAAAACATGAACCCCAAGAACCGTTAACCCGAACTCTTTGAAATTTCTACAACATGTTATCCTTATATAGAAATCATAGTAGCCAAAAAATCAGGTCATTTCGACGAGTAGAAATGCCAAAACAGTGTATTTCTACGTTTCTAAGCCTTTTTTCGGGGCTACCTCAAAACTTGAACTACAAGAACCGGTAACTCGAACGCTTTGAAATTTCTACCACATGTTATTCTCATATAGAAATCACAGTGGACCAAAAATCACGTCAGTCCGACGAGTAGAAGTGCCAAAACAGTGTATTTCTCCGTTTCGAAGCCTTTTTTCTTGGTTACCTCAAAACATGAACCCCAAGAGCCGTTAACCCGAATGTTTTGAAATTTCTACCACATGTTATACTCATAAAGAAATCACAGTGGACCAAAAATCAGGTTATTCCGACGAGTAGAAGAGCCAAAACAGTGTATTTCTCCGTTTCCACGCCTTTTTTCGGGGCTACCTCAAAAAATGAACCCCAAGAACCGTTAACCCGAACGCTTTGAAATTTCTACCACATGTTATTCTCATATAGAAATAATAGTAGACCAAAAATAAGGTCATTCCGACGAGTAGAAGTGACAAAACAGTGTATTTCTCCGTTTCCAAGCCTTTTTTCGGGGCTATTTCAAAACATGAACCCCAAGAACCATTAACCCGAACGCTTTGAAATTTCTACCACATGTTATCCCCATATAGAAATCACAGTGGCCCAAAAATCAGGTCATTTCGACGACTAGATGTTCCAAAACTGTGTATTTCTCCGTTTCCAAGGCTTTTTTTCGGGGCTACCTCAAAATTTGAACCCCAAGAACCGTTAACCCGAACGTTTTGAAATTTCTACCACATGTTATCCACATATAGAAATCACAATGGATCAAAAATCAGGTCATTCCGATGAGTAGAAGTGCCAAAACAGTGTATTTCTCCGTTTCGAAGCCTTTTTTCGTGGCTACCTCAAAACATGAAACCCAAAAGCCGTTAAGCCGAATGTTTTGAAATTTCTACCACATGTTATCCTCATGAAGAAATAACAGTGGACCAAAAATCAGGTCATTACGACGAGTAGAAGAGCCAAAACAGTGTATTTCTCCGTTTCCACGCCTTTTTTCGGGGCTACCTCAAAACATGAACCCCAAGAACCGTTAACCCGAACGCTTTGAAATTTCTACCACATGTTATCCTCATATAGAAATCACAGTAGCCCAAAAATCAGGTCATTTCGACGAGTAGAAGTGCCAAAACAGTATATTTCTACGTTTCTAAGCCTTTTTTCGGGGTTACCTCAAAACATGAACCACAAGAACCGTTAACCCGAACGCTTTGAAATATCTACCACATGTTATCCTCGTATAGAATTCATAGTTGGCCAAAAATCAGGTCATTTCGACGAGTAGAAGTGTCTAACAGTGTATTTCTCCGTTTCCAGGCCTTTTTTCAAGGCTACCTCAAAACATGCACCCCAAGAAGCGTTAACCCGAACGCTTTGAAATTTCTACCACATGTTATCCTCATATAGAAATCACAGTGGCCCAAAAATCAGGTCATTTCGAAGAGTAGAAGTGCCAAAACAGTGTATTTCTCCGTTTGCAAGCCTTTTTTCGAGGGCTACCTCAAAACATGCACCCCAAGAACCGTTAACCCGAACGCTTTGAAATTTCTACCACATGTTATCCTTATATAGAAATCACAGTATCCCAAAAATCAGGTCATTTCGACTAGTAGAAGTGGCAAAACAGTGTATTTCTCCGTTTCCACGCCTTTTTTCGGGGCTACCTCAAAAAATGAACCCCAAGAACCGTTAACTCGAACGCTTTGAAATTTCTACCTGTTATCCTCATATAGAAATGACAGTGGACCAAAAATAAGGTCATTCCGATGAGTAGAAGTGACAAAACAGTGTATTTCTCCGTTTCCAAGCCTTTTTTTCGGGGCTATTTCAAAACATGAACCCCAAGAACCGTTAACCCGAACGCTATGAAATTTCTACCACATGTTATCCCCATATAAAAATCACAGTGGTCCAAAAATTAGGTCATTTCGACGACTAGAAGTTCCAAAGCAGTGTATTTCTCCGTTTCCAAGGCTTTTTTCGGGGCTACCTCAAAACATGAACCCCAAGAGCCGTTAACCCGAATGTTTTGAAATTTCTACCACATGTTATCCTAATGAAGAAATCACAGTGGACCAAAATTCAGGTCATTCCGACGAGTAGAATAGCCAAAACAGTGTATTTCTCCGTTTCCACGCCTTTTTTCGGGGCTACCTCAAAACATGAACCCCAAGAACCGTTAACCCGAACACTTTGAAATTTCTACCACGTGTTATTCTCATATAGAAATCACAGTAGCCCAAAAATCAGGTCATTTCGACGAGTAGAAGTGCCAAAACAGTGTATTTCTCCGTTTCCACGCCTTTTTTCGGGGCTACCTCGAAAAATGAACCCCAAGAACCGTTAACCCGAACGCTTTGAAATTTCTACCACAAGTTATTCTCATATAGAAATCACAGTGGCTCAAAAATCAGGTCAGTCCGACGAGTAGAAGTGCCAAAACAGTGTATTTCTCCGTTTCCACGCCTTTTTTCGGGGCTACCTCAAAGTTTGAAACCCAAGAACCGTTAACCCGAACGCTTTGAAATTTCTACCACATGTTATCCTCATGAAGAAATCACAGTGGACCAAAAATCAGGTCATTCCGACGAGTAGAATAGCCAAAACAGTGTATTTCTTCGTTTCCACGCCTTTTTTCGGGGCTACCTCAAAACATGAACCCCAAGAACCGTTAACCCGAATGTTTTGAAATTTCTACCACATGTTATTCTCATATAGAAATCACAATGGATCAAAAATCAGAGCATCCCGACGAGTAGAAGTGTTAAAACAGTGTATTTCTCCGTTTCCCAGTCTTTTTTCTAGGCTACCTCAAAACATGAACCACAAGAACCGTTAACCCGAACGCTTTGAAATTTCTACCACATGTTATCATCATGTAGAATTCACAGTTGGCCAAAAATCAGGTCATTTCGACGAGTAGAAGTGCCAAAACAGTGCATTTCTCCGTTTCCAAGCCTTTTTTCGGGGCTACCTCAAAACATGTATCCCAAGAACCGTAAACCCGAACGCTTTAAAATTTCTACCACATATTATTTTCATATAGAAATCACAGTGGCCAAAAATCAGGTCATTTCGACGAGAAGAAGTGCCAAAACAGTGTATTTCTCCATTTCCAAGCCTTTTTTTCGGGGCTACTCAAAACATGCACCCCAAGCACCGTTAACCCGAACGCTTTGAAATTTCTACCACATGTTATCCTCATATAGAAATCACAGTGGCCCAAAAATCAGGTCATTTGGACTAGTTGAAACTCCAAAACAGTCTATTTCTCCGTTTCCAAGCCTTTTTTCGGGGCTACCTCAAAAGATGAACCCCAAGAACCGTTAACCCGAACGCTTTGAAATTTCTACCACATGTTGTTCTCATATAGAAATCATAGTGGCCAAAAAATCAGGTCAGTCCGACGAGTAGAAGTGCCAAAATAGTGTATTTCTCCGTTTCGAAGCCTTTTTTCGTAGCTACCTCAAAACATGAACCCCAAGAGCCGTTAACCCGAATGTTTTGAAATTTCAACCACATGTTATCCTCATGAAGAAATCACAGTGGACCAAAAATCAGGTCATTCCGAGGAGTAGAAGAGCCAAAACAGTGTATTTCTCCGTTTCCACGCATTTTTTCGGGGCTACCTAAAAACATGAATCCCAAGAACCGTTAACCCGAATGCTTTGAAATTTCTACCACATGTTATCCTCATATAGAAATTACAGTAGCCCAAAAATCAGGTCATTTCGATGAGTAGAAGTTCCAAAACAAAGTATTTCTCCGTTTCCAAGCCTTTTTTCGGGACTATTTAAAAACATGAACACCAAGAACCGTTAACCCGAACGCTTTGAAATTTCTACCACATGTTATCCTCATATAGAAATCACAGTGGCCTAAAAATCAGGTCATTCCGACGAGTAGAAGTGCCAAAACATTTTATTTCTCCGTTTCCACGCCTTTTTTTCGGGGCTACTTCAAAACATGAACCCCAAGAACCTTTAACCCGAACGCTTTGAAATTTCTGCCACATGTTATCCTCATAGAAGTCACAATGGCCCAATAATCAGGTCATTTCGACGAGTAGAAGTGCCAAAACAGTGTATTTCTCCGTTTCCACGCCTTTTTTCGGGGCTACCTCAAAACATGAACCCCAAGAACCGTTAACCCGAACGCTTTGAAATTTCTACCACGTGTTATTCTCATATAGAAATCACAGTAGCCCAAAAAGCAGGTCATTTCGACGAGTAGAAGTGCCAAAACAGTGTATTTCTCCGTTTCCACGCCTTTTTTCGGGGCTACCTCAAAAAATGAACCCCAAGAACCGTTAACCCGAACGCTTTGAAATTTCTACCACATGTTATCCTCATATAGAAATCACAGTGGACCAAAAATAAGGTCCTTCCGACGAGTAGAAGTTCCAAAACAGTGTATTTCTCCGTTTCCACGCATTTTTTCGGGGCTACCTCAAAACATGAAACCCAAGAACCGTTAACCCGAACGCTTTGAAATTTCTACCACATGTTATCCTCATGAAGAAATCACAGTGGACCAAAAATCTGGTCATTCCGACGAGTAGAATAGCCAAAACAGTGTATTTCTTCGTTTCCACGCCTTTTTTCGGGGCTACCTCAAAACATGAACCCCAAGAACCGTTAACCCGAATGTTTTGAAATTTCTACCACATGTTATTCTCATATAGAAATCACAATGGATCAAAAATCAGATCATTCCGACTAGTAGAAGTGTTAAAACAGTGTATTTCTCCGTTTCCCAGTCTTTTTTCGAGGCTACCTCAAAACATGAACCACAAGAACCGTTAACCCGAACGCTTTGAAATTTCTACCACATGTTATCCTCATGTAGAATTCACAGTTGGCCAAAAATCAGGTCATTTCGACGAGTAGAAGTGCCAAAACAGTGCATTTCTCCGTTTCCAAGCCTTTTTTCGGGGCTACCTCAAAACATGTACCCCAAGAACCGTAAACCCGAACGCTTTGAAATTTCTACAACATATTATTTTCATATAGAAATCACAGTGGCCAAAAATCAGGTCATTTCGACGAGAAGAAGTGCCAAAACAGTGTATTTCTCCGTTTCCAAGCCTTTTTTCGGGGCTACTCAAAACATGCACCCCAAGAACCGTTAACCCGAACGCTTTGAAATTTCTACCACATGTTATCCTCATATATAAATCACAGTGGCCCAAAAATCAGGTCATTTGGACTAGTTGAAGCTCCAAAACAGTCTATTTCTCCGTTTCCAAGCCTTTTTTCGGGGCTACCTCAAAAGATGAACCCCAAGAACCGTTAACCCGAACGCTTTGAAATTTCTACCACATGTTGTTCTCATATAGAAATCATAGTGGCCCAAAAATCAGGTCAGTCCGACCAGTAGAAGTGCCAAAACAGTGTATTTCTCCGTTTCGAAGCCTTTTTTCGTAGCTACCTCAAAACATGAACCCCAAGAGCCGTTAACCCGAAAGTTTTGAAATTTCTACCACATGTTATCCTCATGAAGAAATCACAGTGGACCAAAAATCAGGTCATTCCGAGGAGTAGAAGAGCCAAAACAGTGTATTTCTCCGTTTCCACGCCTTTTTTCGGGGCTACCTCAAAACATGAATCCCAAGAACCGTTAACCCGAATGCTTTGAAACTTCTACCACATGTTATCCTCTTATAGAAATTACAGTAGCCCAAAAATCAGGTCATTTCAACGAGTAGAAGTTCCAAAACAAAGTATTTCTACGTTTCCAAGCCTTTTTTCGGAGCTTTTTCAAAACATGAATCCCAAGAACCATTAACCCGAACGCTTTGAAATTTCTACCACATGTTATCCCCATATAGAAATCACAGTGGCCCAAATATCAGGTCATTTCGACGACTAGATGTTCCAAAACTGTGTATTTCTCCGTTTCCAAGGCTTTTTTCGGGGCTACCTCAAAATTTGAACCCCAAGAACCGTTAACCCGAATGTTTTGAAATTTCTACCACATGTTATCCTCATATAGAAATCACAATGGATCAAAAATCAGGTCATTCCGATGAGTAGAAGTGCCAAAACAGTGTATTTCTCCGTTTCGAAGCCTTTTTTCGTGGCTACCTCAAAACATGAAACCCAAGAGCCGTTAAGCCGAATGTTTTGAAATTTCTACCACATGTTATCCTCATGAAGAAATAACAGTGGACCAAAAATCAGGTCATTCCGACGAGTAGAAGAGCCAAAACAGTGTATTTCTCCGTTTCCACGCCTTTTTTCGGGGCTACCTCAAAACATGAACCCCAAGAACCGTTAACCCGAACGCTTTGAAATTTCTGCCACATGTTATCCTCATATAGAAATAACAGTAGCCCAAAAATCAGGTCATTTCGACGAGTAGAAGTGCCAAAACAGTATATTTCTACGTTTCTAAGCCTTTTTTCGGGGTTACCTCAAAACATGAACCACAAGAACCGTTAACCCGAACGCTTTGAAATATCTACCACATGTTATCCTCATATAGAATTCATAGTTGGCCAAAAATCAGGTCATTTCGACGAGTAGAAGTGCCTAACAGTGTATTTCTCCGTTTCCAGGCCTTTTTTCAAGGCTACCTCAAAACATGCACCCCAAGAAGCGTTAACCCGAACGCTTTGAAATTTCTACCACATGTTATCCTCATATAGAAATCACAGTGGCCCAAAAATCAGGTCATTTCGAAGAGTAGAAGTGCCAAAACAGTTTATTTCTCCGTTTGCAAGCCTTTTTTCGGGGCTACCTCAAAACATGCACCCAAAGAACCGTTAACCGGAACGCTTTGAAATTTCTACCACATGTTATCCTTATATAGAAATCACAGTATCCCAAAAATCAGGTCATTTCGACTAGTAGAAGTGGCAAAACAGTGTATTTCTCCGTTTCCACGCCTTTTTTCGGGGCTACCTCAAAAAATGAACCCCAAGAACCGTTAACTCGAACGCTTTGAAATTTCTACCTGTTATCCTCATATAGAAATGACAGTGGACCAAAAATAAGGTCATTCCGATGAGTAGAAGTGACAAAACAGTGTATTTCTCCGTTTCCAAGCCTTTTTTCGGGGCTATTTCAAAACATGAACCCCAAGAACCGTTAACCCGAACGCTTTGAAATTTCTACCACATGTTATCCCCATATAGAAATCACAGTGGTCCAAAAATTAGGTCATTTCGACGACTAGAAGTTCCAAAGTAGTGTATTTCTCCGTTTCCAAGGCTTTTTTCGGGGCTACCTCAAAACATGAACCCCAAGAACCGTTAACCCGAACGCTTTGAAATTTGTACCACATGTTATTCTCATATAGAAATCACAGTGGCCCAAAAATCAGGTCAGTTCGACGAGTAGAAGTGCCAAAACAGTGTATTTCTCCGTTTTGAAGCCTTTTTTCGTGGCTACCTCAAAACATAAACCCCAAGAACCGTTAACCCGAACTCATTGAAATTTCTACAACATGTTATCCTTATATAGAAATCACAGTAGCCAAAAAATCAGGTCATTTCGACGAGTAGAAATGCCAAAACAGTGTACTTCTATGTTTCTAAGCCTTTTTTCGGGGCTATCTCAAAACATGAACTACAAGAACCGTTAACCCGAACGCTTTGGAATTTCTACCACATGTTATTCTCATATAGAAATCACAGTGGACCAAAAATCACGTCAGTCCGACGAGTAGAAGTGCCAAAACAGTGTATTTCTCCGTTTCGAAGCCTTTTTTCGTGGCTACCTCAAAACATGAACCCCAAGAGCCGTTAACCCGAATGTTTTGAAATTTCTACCACATGTTATCCTAATGAAGAAATCACAGTGGACCAAAATTCAGGTCATTCCGACGAGTAGAATAGCCAAAACAGTGTATTTCTCCGTTTCCACGCCTTTTTTCGGGGCTACCTCAAAACATGAACCCCAAGAACCGTTAACCCGAACGCTTTGAAATTTCTACCACGTGTTATTCTCATATAGAAATCACAGTAGCCCAAAAATCAGGTCATTTCGACGAGTAGAAGTGCCAAAACAGTGTATTTCTCCGTTTCCACGCCTTTTTTCGGGGCTACCTCGAAAAATGAACCCCAAGAACCGTTAACCCGAACGCTTTGAAATTTCTACCACAAGTTATTCTCATATAGAAATCACAGTGGCTCAAAAATCAGGTCAGTCCGACGAGTAGAAGTGCCAAAACAGTGTATTTCTCCGTTTCCACGCCTTTTTTCGGGGCTACCTCAAAATTTGAAACCCAAGAACCGTTAACCCGAACGTTTTGAAATTTCTACCACATGTTATCCTCATGAAGAAATCACAGTGGACCAAAAATCAGGTCATTCCGACGAGTAGAATAGCCAAAACAGTGTATTTCTTCGTTTCCACGCCTTTTTTCGGGGCTACCTCAAAACATGAACCCCAAGAACCGTTAACCCGAATGTTTTGAAATTTCTACCACATGTTATTCTCATATAGAAATCACAATGGATCAAAAATCAGAGCATCCCGACGAGTAGAAGTGTTAAAACAGTGTATTTCTCCGTTTCCCAGTCTTTTTTCGAGGCTACCTCAAAACATGAACCACAAGAACCGTTAACCCGAACGCTTTGAAATTTCTACCACATGTTATCCTCATGTAGAATTCACAGTTGGCCAAAAATCAGGTCATTTCGACGAGTAGAAGTGCCAAAACAGTGCATTTCTCCGTTTCCAAGCCTTTTTTCGGGGCTACCTCAAAACATGTACCCCAAGAACCGTAAACCCGAACGCTTTGAAATTTCTACCACATATTATTTTCATATAGAAATCACAGTGGCCAAAAATCAGGTCATTTCGACGAGAAGAAGTGCCAAAACAGTGTATTTCTCCGTTTCCAAGCCTTTTTTTCGGGGCTACTCAAAACATGCACCCCAAGAACCGTTAACCCGAACGCTTTGAAATTTCTACCACATGTTATCCTCATATAGAAATCACAGTGGCCCAAAAATCAGGTCATTTGGACTAGTTGAAACTCCAAAACAGTCTATTTCTCCGTTTCCAAGCCTTTTTTCGGGGCTACCTCAAAAGATGAACCCCAAGAACCGTTAACCCGAACGCTTTGAAATTTCTACCACATGTTGTTCTCATATAGAAATCATAGTGGCCCAAAAATCAGGTCAGTCCGACGAGTAGAAGTGCCAAAATAGTGTATTTCTCCGTTTCGAAGCCTTTTTTCGTAGCTACCTCAAAACATGAACCCCAAGAGCCGTTAACCCGAATGTTTTGAAATTTCAACCACATGTTATCCTCATGAAGAAATCACAGTGGACCAAAAATCAGGTCATTCCGAGGAGTAGAAGAGCCAAAACAGTGTATTTCTCCGTTTCCACGCATTTTTTCGGGGCTACCTCAAAACATGAATCCCAAGAACCGTTAACCCGAATGCTTTGAAATTTCTACCACATGTTATCCTCATATAGAAATTACAGTAGCCCAAAAATCAGGTCATTTCGATGAGTAGAAGTTCCAAAACAAAGTATTTCTACGTTTCCAAGCCTTTTTTCGGGGAAACCTCAAAACATGAACCACAAGAACCGTTACCCCGAACGCTTTGAAATTTCTACCACAGGTTATCCTCATATACAAATCATAGTGGACCAAAAATCAGGTCATTCCGACGAGTAGAAGTGCCAAAACAGTGTATTTCTCCGTTTCCAGTGCATTTTTCGGGGCTATTTCAAAACATGAACCCCAAGAACCGCTAACCCGAACGCTTTGAAATTTATACCACATGTTATCCTCATATAGAAATAATAGTGGACCAAAAATAAGGTTATTCCGACGAGTAGAAGTGCCAAAACAGTGTATTTCTCCGTTTCCAAGCCTTTTTTCGGGACTATTTAAAAACATGAACACCAAGAACCGTTAACCCGAACGCTTTGAAATTTCTACCACATGTTATCCTCATATAGAAATCACAGTGGCCTAAAAATCAGGTCATTCCGACGAGTAGAAGTGCCAAAACATTTTATTTCTCCGTTTCCACGCCTTTTTTTCGGGGCTACTTCAAAACATGAACCCCAAGAACCTTTAACCCGAACGCTTTGAAATTTCTGCCACATGTTATCCTCATAGAAGTCACAGTGGCCCAATAATCAGGTCATTTCGACGAGTAGAAGTGCCAAAACAGTGTATTTCTCCGTTTCCACGCCTTTTTTCGGGGCTACCTCAAAACATGAACCCCAAGAACCGTTAACCCGAACGCTTTGAAATTTCTACCACGTGTTATTCTCATATAGAAATCACAGTAGCCCAAAAAGCAGGTCATTTCGACGAGTAGAAGTGCCAAAACAGTGTATTTCTCCGTTTCCACGCCTTTTTTCGGGGCTACCTCAAAAAATGAACCCCAAGAACCGTTAACCCGAACGCTTTGAAATTTCTACCACATGTTATCCTCATATAGAAATCACAGTGGACCAAAAATAAGGTCCTTCCGACGAGTAGAAGTGCCAAAACAGTGTATTTCTCCGTTTCCACGCCTTTTTTCGGGGCTACCTCAAAAATGAACCCCAAGAACTGTTAACCCGAACGCTTTGAAATTTCTACCACGTGTTATTCTCATATAGAAATCACAGTAGCCCAAAAAGCAGGTCATTTCGACGAGTAGAAGTGCCAAAACAGTGTATTTCTCCGTTTCCACGCCTTTTTTCGGGGCTACCTCAAAAAATGAACCCCAAGAACCGTTAACCCGAACGCTTTGAAATTTCTACCACATGTTATCCTCATATAGAAATCACAGTGGACCAAAAATAAGGTCCTTCCGACGAGTAGAAGTGCCAAAACAGTGTATTTCTCCGTTTCCACGCATTTTTTCGGGGCTACCTCAAAACATGAAACCCAAGAACCGTTAACCCGAACGCTTTGAAATTTCTACCACATGTTATCCTCATGAAGAAATCACAGTGGACCAAAAATCTGGTCATTCCGACGAGTAGAATAGCCAAAACAGTGTATTTCTTCGTTTCCACGCCTTTTTTCGGGGCTACCTCAAAACATGAACCCCAAGAACCGTTAACCCGAATGTTTTGAAATTTCTACCACATGTTATTCTCATATAGAAATCACAATGGATCAAAAATCAGATCATTCCGACTAGTAGAAGTGTTAAAACAGTGTATTTCTCCGTTTCCCAGTCTTTTTTCGAGGCTACCTCAAAACATGAACCACAAGAACCGTTAACCCGAACGCTTTGAAATTTCTACCACATGTTATCCTCATGTAGAATTCACAGTTGGCCAAAAATCAGGTCATTTCGACGAGTAGAAGTGCCAAAACAGTGCATTTCTCCGTTTCCAAGCCTTTTTTCGGGGCTACCTCAAAACATGTACCCCAAGAACCGTAAACCCGAACGCTTTGAAATTTCTACCACATATTATTTTCATATAGAAATCACAGTGGCCAAAAATCAGGTCATTTCGACGAGAAGAAGTGCCAAAACAGTGTATTTCTCCGTTTCCAAGCCTTTTTTCGGGGCTACTCAAAACATGCACCCCAAGAACCGTTAACCCGAATGTTTTGAAATTTCTACCACATGTTATCCTCATGAAGAAATCATAGTGGACCAAAAATCAGGTCATTCCGAGGAGTAGAAGAGCCAAAACAGTGTATTTCTCCGTTTCCACGCCTTTTTTCGGGGCTACCTCAAAACATGAATCCCAAGAACCGTTAACCCGAATGCTTTGAAACTTCTACCACATGTTATCCTCATATAGAAATTACAGTAGCCCAAAAATCAGGTCATTTCAATGAGTAGAAGTTCCAAAACAAAGTATTTCTACGTTTCCAAGCCTTTTTTCGGGGAAACCTCAAAACATGAACCACAAGAACCGTTACCCCGAACACTTTGAAATTTCAACCACATGTTATCCTCATATACAAATCATAGTGGACCAAAAATCAGGTCATTCCGACGAGTAGAAGTGCCAAAACAGTGTATTTCTCCGTTTCCAGTGCATTTTTCGGGGCTATTTCAAAACATGAACCCCAAGAACTGCTAACCCGAACGCTTTGAAATTTATACCACATGTTATCCTCATATAGAAATAATAGTGGACCAAAAATAAGGTTATTCCGACGAGTAAAAGTGCCAAAACAGTGTATTTCTCCGTTTCCAAGCCTTTTTTCGGGGCTATTTAAAAACATGAACACCAAGAACCGTTAACCCGAACACTTTGAAATTTCTACCACATTTTATCCTCATATAGAAATCACAGTGGCCTAAAAATCAGGTCATTCCGACGAGTAGAAGTGCCAAAACATTTTATTTCTCCGTTTCCACGCCTTTTTTTCGGGGCTACTTCAAAACATGAACCCCAAGAACCTTTAACCCGAACGCTTTGAAATTTCTGCCACATGTTATCCTCATAGAAGTCACAGTGGCCCAAAAATCAGGTCATTTCGACGAGTAGAAGTGCCAAAACAGTGTATTTCTCCGTTTCCAAGCCTTTTTTCGGGATACCTCAAAACATGAATCCCAAGAACCGTTAACCCGAATGTTTTGAAATTTCTACCACAAGTTATCTTCATATAGAAATCACAATGGATCAAAAATCAGGTCATTCCGACGAGTAGAAGTGTTAAAACATTGTATTTCTCCGTTTCCAAGTCTTTTTTCGAGGCTACCTCAAAACAGGAACCACAAGAATCGTTAACCCGAACGCTTTAAAATTTCTACCACATGTTATCCTCATGTAGAATTCACAATTGGCCAAAAATCAGGTCATTTCGACGAGTAGAAGTGCCAAAACAGTGCATTTCTCCGTTTCCAAGCCTTTTTTCGGGGCTACCTCAAAACATGCACCCCAAGAACCGTTAACCCGAACGCTTTGAAATTTCTATCACATATTATTTTCATATAGAAATCACAGTGGCCCAAAAATCAGGTCATTTTGACGAGAAGAAGTGTCAAAACAGTGTATTTCTCCGTTTCCAAGCCTTTTTTCGGGGATACTCAAAACATGCACCCCAAGAACCGTTAACCCGAAAGCTTTGAAATTTCTACCACATGTTATACTCATATAGAAATAACAGTAGCCCAAAAATCAAGTCAGTCCGACGAGTAGTAGTGCCAAAACAGTGTATTTCTCCATTTCGAAGCCTTTTTTCGTGGCTACCTCAAAACATGAACCCCAAGAACCGTTAACCCGAACGCTTTGAAATTTCTACCACATGTTATACTCATATAGAAATAACAGTAGCCCAAAAATCAAGTCAGTCCGACGAGTAATAGTGCCAAAACAGTGTATTACTCCATTTCGAAGCCTTTTTTTGTGGCTACCTCAAAACATGAACCCCAAGAACCGTTAACCCGAACGTTTTGAAATTTCTACCACATGTTATCCTCATATAGAAAACACAGTGTCCCAAAAATCAGGTCATTTCGACTAGTAGATGTGCCAAAACAGTGTATTTCTCCGTTTTCAAGCCTTTTTTCGGGGCTACATCAAAACATGAACTCCAAAAATCGTTAATCTGAACACTTTGAAATTTCTACCACATGTTATTCTCATATAGAAATCTCAGTGGCCCAACATTCAGGTCAGTCCGACGAGTAGAAGTGCCAAAACAGTGTATTTCTCCGTTTGAAACCTTTTTTCGTGGCTACCTCAAAACATGTACCCCAAGAACCGTTAACCCGAACGTTTTGAAATTTCTACCACATGTTATCCTCATATAGAAATCGCAATGGACCAAAAATTAGGTCATTCCGATGAGTAGAAGTGCAAAAACAGTGTATTTCTCCGTTTCCAAGCCTTTTTTCGGGGCTACCTCAAAACATGAACCACAAGAACCGTTAACCCGAACGTTTTGAAATTTTTACCACATGTTATCCTCATATAACAATCACAGTGGACCAAAAATCAGGTCGGTCCGACGAGTAGAAGTGACAAAACAGTGTATTTCTCCGTTTCCACGCCTTTTTTCGGGGCTACCTCAAAACATGAACCCCAAGAACCGTTAACCCGAACGCTTTGAAATTTCGACAACATGTTATCCTCATATAGAAATCACAGTGGCCCAAAAATCAGTTCATTTCGTTGAGTAGAAGTGCCAAAACAGTGTATTTCTCCGTTTCCACGCCTTTTTTCGGGGCTACCTCAAAACTTGAACTCAAAGAACCGTTAACCCGAACGCTTTGAAATTTCTACCACATGTTATTCTCATATAGAAATCACAGTGGCTCAAAAATCAGGTCAGTCCGACGAGTAGAAGTGCCAAAACAGTGTATTTCTCCGTTTCCACGCCTTTTTTCGGGGCTACCTCAAAATTTGAACCCCAAGAACCGTTAACCCGAACGTTTTGAAATTTCTACCACATGTTATCCTCATATAGAAATCACAATGGATCAAAAATCAGGTCATTCCGACGAGTAGAAGTGCCAAAACAGTGTATTTCTCCGTTTCGAAGCCTTTTTTCATGGCTACCTCAAAACATGAAACCCAAAGCCGTTAAGCCGAATGTTTTGAAATTTCTACCACATGTTATCCTCATGAAGAAATAACAGTGGACCAAAAATCAGGTCATTCCGACGAGTAGAAGAGCCAAAACAGTGTATTTCTCCGTTTCCACGCCTTTTCTCGGTGCTACCTCAAAACATGAACCCCAAGAACCGTTAACCCGAACGCTTTGAAATTTCTACCACATGTTATCCTCATATAGAAATCACAATAGCCCAAAAATCAGGTCATTTCGACGAGTAGAAGTGCCAAAACAGTGTATTTCTCCGTTTCCACGCCTTTTTTCGGGGCTACCTCAAAATTTGAACCCCAAGAACCGTTAACCCGAACGTTTTGAAATTTCTACCACATGTTATCCTCATATAGAAATCGCAGCGGACCAAAAATCAGGTCGGTCCGACGAGTAGAAGTGCCAAAACAGTGTATTTCTCCGTTTCCACGCCTTTTTTCGGGGCTACCTCAAAACATGAACCCCAAGAACCGTAAACCCATACGCTTTGAAATTTCTACCAAATGTTACTCATATAGAAATCACAGTAGCCCAAAAATCAGGTCATTTCGACGAGTAGAATTGCCAAAACAGTGTATTTCTCCGTTTCGAAGCCTTTTTTCGTGGCTACCTCAAAATATGAACACCAAGAACCGTTAACCCGAACGTTTTGAAATTTCTACAACATATTATCCTCATAGAGATATCACAGTGGACTAATAATCAGGTCATTCCGACGAGTAGAAGTGCCAAAACAGTGTATTTCTCCATTTCTAGGGCATTTTTCGGGGCTATTTCAAAACATGAACCCAAGAACCGCTAACCTAAACGCTTTGAAATTTCTATCACATGTTATCTTCATATAGAAATCATAGTGGACCAAAAATCAGGTCATCCCGACGAGTAAAAGTGCCAAAACAGTGTATTTTTCCGTTTCCACGCCTTTTTTCGAGGCTACCTCAAAACATGAACCCCAAGAGCCGTTAACCCGAACGCTTTGAAATTTCTTCCACATGTTATCCTCATATAAAAATCACAGTGGCCCAATAATCAGGTCATTTCGACGAGTAGAAGTGCCAAAACAGTGTATTTCTCCGATTCGACGCCTTTTTTCGGGTCTACCTCAAAAAATGAACCCGAAGAACCGTTAACTCGAACGCTTTGAAATTTCTACCACATGTTATCCTAATATAGAAAACACAGTGTCCCAAAAATCAGGTCATTTCGACGAGTAGAAGTGCCAAATTAGTGTATTTCTCCGTTTTTAAGCCTTTTTTCAGTGCTACCTCAAAACATGAACCCCAAGAACCGTTAACCCGAATGCTTTGAAATATCTACCACATGTTATTCTCATATAGAAATAACAGCGGCCCAAAAATCAGGTTAGTCCGATGAGTAGAATTGCCAAAACAGTGTATTTCTCCGTTTCGAAGTCTTTTTTCGTGGCTACCTCAAAACATGAACCCCAAGAACCGTTAACCTGAACGTTTTCAAATTTCTACCACATGTTATCCTCATAGAGAAATCACAGTGGACCAAAAATCAGATCATTCCGACGAGTAGAATAGGCAAAACAGTGTATTTCTCCGTTTCCACGCATTTTTTCGGGGATACCTCAAAACATGAAACCCAAGAACCGTTAACCCGAACGCTTTGAAATTTCTACCACATGTTATCCTCATGAAGAAATCACAGTGGACCAAAAATCAGGTCATTCCGACGAGTAGAATAGCCAAAACAGTGTATTTCTCCGTTTCCACGCCTTTTTTTCGGGGCTACCTCAAAACATGAACCCCAAAAACCGTTAACCCGAACGCTTTGAAATTTCTACCACATGTTATCCTCATATAGAAATTACAGTAGCCCAAAAATCAGGTCATTTCGATGAGTAGAAGTTCCAAAACAAAGTATTTCTACGTTTCCAAGCCTTTTTTCGGGGAAACCTCAAAACATGAACCACAAGAACCGTTACCCCGAACGCTTTGAAATTTCTACCACATGTTATCCTCATATACAAATCATAGTGGACCAAAAATCAGGTCATTCCGACGAGTAGAAGTGCCAAAACAGTGTATTTCTCCGTTTCCAGTGCATTTTTCAAGGCTATTTCAAAACATGAACCCCAAGAACCGCTAACCCGAATGCTTTGAAATTTATACCACATGTTATCCTCATATAGAAATAATAGTGGACCAAAAATAAGGTTATTCCGACGAGTAGAAGTGCCAAAACAGTGTATTTCTCCGTTTCGAAGCCTTTTTTCGTGGCTACCTCAAAATATGAACACCAAGAACCGTTAACCCGAACGTTTTGAAATTTCTACAACATATTATCCTCATAGAGATATCACAGTGGACTAATAATCAGGTCATTCCGACGAGTAGAAGTGCCAAAACAGTGTATTTCTCCATTTCTAGGGCATTTTTCGGGGCTATTTCAAAACATGAACCCAAGAACCGCTAACCTAAACGCTTTGAAATTTCTATCACATGTTATCTTCATATAGAAATCATAGTGGACCAAAAATCAGGTCATCCCGACGAGTAAAAGTGCCAAAACAGTGTATTTTTCCGTTTCCACGCCTTTTTTCGAGGCTACCTCAAAACATGAACCCCAAGAGCCGTTAACCCGAACGCTTTGAAATTTCTTCCACATGTTATCCTCATATAAAAATCACAGTGGCCCAATAATCAGGTCATTTCGACGAGTAGAAGTGCCAAAACAGTGTATTTCTCCGATTCGACGCCTTTTTTCGGGTCTACCTCAAAAAATGAACCCGAAGAACCGTTAACTCGAACGCTTTGAAATTTCTACCACATGTTATCCTAATATAGAAAACACAGTGTCCCAAAAATCAGGTCATTTCGACGAGTAGAAGTGCCAAATTAGTGTATTTCTCCGTTTTTAAGCCTTTTTTCAGTGCTACCTCAAAACATGAACCCCAAGAACCGTTAACCCGAATGCTTTTAAATATCTACCACATGTTATTCTCATATAGAAATAACAGCGGCCCAAAAATCAGGTTAGTCCGATGAGTAGAATTGCCAAAACAGTGTATTTCTCCGTTTCGAAGTCTTTTTTCGTGGCTACCTCAAAACATGAACCCCAAGAACCGTTAACCTGAACGTTTTCAAATTTCTACCACATGTTATCCTCATAGAGAAATCACAGTGGACCAAAAATCAGATCATTCCGACGAGTAGAATAGGCAAAACAGTGTATTTCTCCGTTTCCACGCATTTTTTCGGGGCTACCTCAAAACATGAAACCCAAGAACCGTTAACCCGAACGCTTTGAAATTTCTACCACATGTTATCCTCATGAAGAAATCACAGTGGACCAAAAATCAGGTCATTCCGACGAGTAGAATAGCCAAAACAGTGTATTTCTCCGTTTCCACGCCTTTTTTCGGGGCTACCTCAAAACATGAACCCCAAAAACCGTTAACCCGAACGCTTTGAAATTTCTACCACATGTTATCCTCATATAGAAATTACAGTAGCCCAAAAATCAGGTCATTTCGATGAGTAGAAGTTCCAAAACAAAGTATTTCTACGTTTCCAAGCCTTTTTTCGGGGAAACCTCAAAACATGAACCACAAGAACCGTTACCCCGAACGCTTTGAAATTTCTACCACATGTTATCCTCATATACAAATCATAGTGGACCAAAAATCAGGTCATTCCGACGAGTAGAAGTGCCAAAACAGTGTATTTCTCCGTTTCCAGTGCATTTTTCAAGGCTATTTCAAAACATGAACCCCAAGAACCGCTAACCCGAATGCTTTGAAATTTATACCACATGTTATCCTCATATAGAAATAATAGTGGACCAAAAATAAGGTTATTCCGACGAGTAGAAGTGCCAAAACAGTGTATTTCTCCGTTTCCAAGCCTTTTTTCGGGGCTATTTAAAAACATGAACACCAAGAACCGTTAACACGAACGCTTTGAAATTTCTACCACATGTTATCCCCATATAGAAATCACAGTGGCCTAAAAATCAGGTCATTCCGACTAGTAGAAGTGCCAAAACATTTTATTTCTCCGTTTCCACGCCTTTTTTTTCGGGGCTACTTCAAAACATGAACCCCAAGAACCTTTAACCCGAACGCTTTGAAATTTCTGCAACATGTTATCCTCATAGAAGTCACAGTGGCCCAAAAATCAGGTCAATTCGACGAGTAGAAGTGCCAAAACAGTGTATTTCTCCGTTTCCAAGCCTTTTTTCGGGGATACCTCAAAACATGAATCCCAAGAACCGTTAACCCGAATGTTTTGAAATTTCTACCACATGTTATCTTCATATAGAAATCACAATGGATCAAAAATCAGGTCATTCCGACGAGTAGAAGTGTTAAAACAGTGTATTTCTCCGTTTCCAAGTCTTTTTTCGAGGCTACCTCAAAATATGAACCACAAGAACCGTTAACCCGAACGCTTTGAAATTTCTACCACATGTTATCCTCATGTAGAATTCACAGTTGGCCAAAAATCAGGTCATTGCGACGAGTAGAAGTGCCAAAACAGTGCATTTCTCCGTTTCCAAGCCTTTTTTTCGGGGCTACCTCAAAACATGCACCCCAAGAACCGTTAACCCGAACGCTTTGAAATTTCTATCACATATTATTTTCATACAAAAATCACAGTGGCCCAAAAATCAGGTCATTTTGACGAGAAGAAGTGTCAAAACAGTGTATTTCTCCGTTTCCAAGCCTTTTTTCGGGGATACTCAAAACATGCACCCCAAGAACCGTTAACCCGAAAGCTTTGAAATTTCTACCACATGTTATACTCATATAGAAATAACAGTAGCCCAAAAATCAAGTCAGTCCGACGAGTAGTAGTGCCAAAACAGTGTATTTCTCCATTTCGAAGCCTTTTTTTCGTGGCTACCTCAAAACATGAACCCCAAGAACCGTTAACCCGAACATTTTGAAATTTCTACCACATGTTATCCTCATATAGAAAACATAGTGTCCCAAAAATCAGGTCATTTCGACTAGTAGATATGCCAAAACAGTGTATTTCTCCGTTTTCAAGCCTTTTTTCGGGGCTACATCAAAACATGAACTCCAAAAATCGTTAATCTGAACACTTTGAAATTTCTACCACATGTTATTCTCATATAGAAATCTCAATGGCCCAACAATCAGGTCAGTCCGACGAGTAGAAGTGCCAAAACAGTGTATTTCTCCGTTTGAAGCCTTTTTTCGGGGCTACCTCAAAACATGAACCCCAAGAACCCTTAACTCGAATGCTTTGAAATTTCGACAACATGTTATCCTCATATAGAAATCACAGTGGCCCAAAAATCAGTTCATTTCGACGAGTAAAAGTGCCAAAACAGTGTATTTCTCCGTTTCCACGCCTTTTTTCGGGGCTACTTCAAAACTTGAACCCAAAGAACCGTTAACCCGAACGCTTTGAAATTTCTACCACATGTTATTCTCATATAGAAATCACAGTGGCTTAAAAATCAGGTCAGTCCGACGAGTAGAAGTGACAAAGCAGTGTATTTCTCCGTTTCCACGCCTTTTTTCGAGGCTACCTCAAAATTTGAACCCCAAGAACCGTTAACCCGAACGTTTTGAAATTTCTACCACATGTTATCCTCATATAGAAATCGCAGCGGACCAAAAATCAGGTCGGTCCGACGAGTAGAAGTGCCAAAACAGTGTATTTCTCCGTTTCCACGCCTTTTTTCGGGGCTACCTCAAAACATGAACCCCAAGAACCGTAAACCCATACGCTTTGAAATTTCTACCAAATGTTACTCATATAGAAATCACAGTAGCCCAAAAATCAGGTCATTTCGACGAGTAGAAGTGCCAAAACAGTGTATTTCTCCGTTTCGAAGCCTTTTTTCGTGGCTACCTCAAAACATGAACACCAAGAACCGTTAACCCGAACGTTTTGAAATTTCTACCACATATTATCCTCATAGAGATATCTTAGTGGACTAATAATCAGGTCATTCCGACGAGTAGAAGTGCCAAAACAGTGTATTTCTCCATTTCTAGGGCATTTTTCGGGGCTATTTCAAAACATGAACCCCAAGAACCGCTAACCTAAACGCTTTGAAATTTCTATCACATGTTATCTTCATATAGAAATCATAGTGGACCAAAAATCAGGTCATCCCTACGAGTAAAAGTTCCAAAACAGTGTATTTTTCCGTTTCCACGCCTTTTTTCGAGGCTACCTCAAAACATGAACCCCAAGAGCCGTTAACCCGAACGCTTTGAAATTTCTTCCACATGTTATCCTCATATAAAAATCACAGTGGCCCAATAATCAGGTCATTTCGACGAGTAGAAGTGCCAAAACAGTGTATTTCTCCGATTCCACGCCTTTTTTCGGGTCTACCTCAAAAAATGAACCCGAAGAACCGTTAACTCGAACGCTTTGAAATTTCTACCACATGTTATCCTAATATAGAAAACACAGTGTCCCAAAAATCAGGTGATTTCGACGAGTAGAAGTGCCAAAACAGTGTATTTCTCCGTTTTTAAGCCTTTTTTCAGTGCTACCTCAAAACATGAACCCCAAGAACCGTTAACCCGAACGCTTTGAAATTTCTACCACATGTTATTCTCATATAGAAATAACAGTGGCCCAAAAATCAGGTCAGTCCGATGAGTAGAAGTGCCAAAACAGTGCATTTCTCCGTTTCGAAGTCATTTTTCGTGGCTACCTCAAAACATGAACCCCAAGAACCGTTAACCTGAACGTTTTCAAATTTCTACCACATGTTATCCTCATAGAGAAATCACAGTGGACCAAAAATCAGATTATTCCGACTAGTAGAAGTGCCAAAACAGTGTATTTCTCCGTTTCCAGGGCATTTTTCGGGGCTATTTCAAAACATGAACCACAAGAACCGCTAACCTAAACGCTTTGAAATTTCTATCACATGTTATCCTCATATAGAAATCACAGTGGACCAAAAATCAGGTCATTCCGACGAGTAGAAGTGCCAAAACAGTGTATTTCTCCGTTTCCACGCCTTTTTTCGAGGCTACCTCAAAACATGAACCCCATGAACCGTTAACCCGAACGCTTTGAAATTTCTACCACATGTTATCCTCATATAAAAATAACAATGGCCCAATAATCACGTCATTTCGAAGAGAAGAAGTGCCAAAACAGTGTATTTCTCCGATTCCACGCCTTTTTTCGGGTCTACCTCAAAACATGAACCCAGAGAACCGTTAACCCGAACGCTTTAAAATTTCTACCACATGTTATACTCATATAGAAATCACAGCGGACCAAAAATCAGGTAATTCTGACGAGTAGAAGTGCCAAAACAATGTATTTCTCCGTTTCCAGGGCATTTTTCGGGGCTATTTCAAAACATGAACCCCAAGAACCGTTAACCCAAACGCTTTGAAATTTCTACCACATGTTATCCTCATATAGAAATCACAGTTGACCAAAAATCAGGTCATTCCGACGATTAGAAGTGCCAAAACAATGTATTTCTCCGTTTTCACGCCTTTTTTCGAGGCTACCTCAAAACATGAACTCCAAGAACAGTTAACCCAAACGTTTTGAAATTTCTACCACATGTTATCCTCATATAGAAAACACAGTGTCCCAAAAATCAGGTCATTTCGACGAGTAGATGTGCCAAAACAGTGTATTTCTCCGTTTTCAAGCCTTTTTTCGGGGCTACCTCAAAACATGAACCCCAAGAACCGTTAACCCGAACGCTTTGAAATTTCTACCACATGTTATTCTCTTATACAAATCTCAGTGGCCCAAAAATCAGGTCAGTCAACGATTAGAATTGCCAAAACAGTGTATTTCTCCGTTTGAAGCCTTTTTTCGTGGCTACCTCAAAACATGAACCCCAAGAACCGTTAACCCGAACATTTTGAAATTTCTGCCACATGTTATCCTCATATAGAAACCACAATGAACCAAAAATCAGGTCATTCTGACGAGTAAAAGTGCCAAAACAGTGTATTTCTCCGTTTCCAAGCCTTTTTTCGGGGCTACCTCAAAACATTAACCACAAGAACCGTTAACCCGAACGCTTTGAAATTTCTGCCACATGTTATCCTCATATAGAAACCACAATGAACCAAAAATCAGGTCATTCCGACGAGTAGAAGTGCCAAAACAGTGTATTTCTCCGTTTCCACGCCTTTTTTCGGGGCTAACTCAAAACTTGAACCCCAAGAACCGTTAACCCGAACGCTTTGAAATTTCTACCACATGTTATTCTCAAATAGAAATAACAGTGGCCCAAAAATCAGGTCATTCCGACGAGTAGAAGTGCCAAAACAGTGTATTTCTCCGTTTCCACGCCTTTTTTCGGGGCTAACTCAAAACATGAACCACAAGAACCATTAACCCGAACATTTTGAAATTTTTACCACAAGTTATCCTCATATAAAAATAAAAGTGGACCAAAAATCAGGTCAGTCCGACGAGTAGAAGTGCCAAAACAGTGTATTTCTCCGTTTCCACGCCTTTTTTCGGGTCTACCTCAAAACTTAAACCCCAAGAACCGTTAACCCGAACGCTTTGAAATTTCTAACCACATGTTATTCTCATATAGAAATCACAGTGGCCCAAAAATCAGGTCATTTCGACGAGTAGAAGTGCCAAAACAGTGTATTTCTCCGTTTCCAAGCCTTTTTTCGGGGATACCTCAAAACATGAATCCCAAGAACCGTTAACCCGAATGTTTTGAAATTTCTACCACATGTTATCTTCATATAGAAATCACAATGGATCAAAAATCAGGTCATTCCGACGAGTAGAAGTGTTAAAACAGTGTATTTCTCCGTTTCCAAGTCTTTTTTCGAGGCTACCTCAAAATATGAACCACAAGAACCGTTAACCCGAACGCTTTGAAATTTCTACCACATGTTATCCTCATGTAGAATTCACAGTTGGCCAAAAATCAGGTCATTGCGACGAGTAGAAGTGCCAAAACAGTGCATTTCTCCGTTTCCAAGCCTTTTTTCGGGGCTACCTCAAAACATGCACCCCAAGAACCGTTAACCCGAACGCTTTGAAATTTCTATCACATATTATTTTCATACAGAAATCACAGTGGCCCAAAAATCAGGTCATTTTGACGAGAAGAAGTGTCAAAACAGTGTATTTCTCCGTTTCCAAGCCTTTTTTCGGGGATACTCAAAACATGCACCCCAAGAACCGTTAACCCGAAAGCTTTGAAATTTCTACAACATGTTATACTCATATAGAAATAACAGTAGCCCAAAAATCAAGTCAGTCCGACGAGTAGTAGTGCCAAAACAGTGTATTTCTCCATTTCGAAGCCTTTTTTCGTGGCTACCTCAAAACATGAACCCCAAGAACCGTTAACCCGAACGTTTTGAAATTTCTACCACATGTTATCCTCATATAGAAAACACAGTGACCCAAAAATTAGGTCATTTCGACGAGTAGATGTTTTAAATTAGTGTATTTCTCCGTTTTCAAGCCTTTTTTCGGGGCTACCTCAAAACATAAACCCCAAGAACCGTAAATCCGAACGCTTTGAAATTTCTACAAAATGTTATACTCATATAGAAATCACAGTAGCCCAAAAATCAGGTCATTTCGACGAGTAGAAGTGCCAAAACAGTGTATTTTTCCGTTTTTAATCCTTTTTTCAGTGCTACCTCAAAACATGAACCCCAAGAACCATTAACTCGAATGCTTTGAAATTTCTACCACATGTTATTCTCATATAGAAATAAACAGTGGCCCAAAAATCAGGTCAGTCCGACGAGTTGCAGTGCCAAAACAGTGTATTTCTCCGTTTCCACGCCTTTTTTCGAGGCTATCTCAAAACTTGAACCCCAAGAACCGTTAACCCGAACGCTTTGAAATTTTTACCACATGTTATTCTCATATAGAAATCACAGTGGCCCAAAAATCAGGTCAGTCCGACGAGTAGAAGTGCCAAAACAGTGTATTTCTCCGTTTCCACGCCTTTTTTCGGGGCTACCTCAAAACTTGAACCCCAAGAACCGTTAACCCGAACGCTTTGAAATTTCTACCACATGTTATTCTCAAATAGAAATAACAGTGGCCCTAAAATCAGGTCATTCCGACGAGTAGAAGTGCCAAAACAGTGTATTTCTCCGTTTCCACGCCTTTTTTCGGGGCTAACTCAAAACATGAACCACAAGAACCATTAACCCGAACATTTTGAAATTTTTACCACAAGTTATCCTCATATAAAAATAAAAGTGGACCAAAAATCAGGTCAGTCCGACGAGTAGAAGTGCCAAAACAGTGTATTTCTCCGTTTCCACGCCTTTTGTCGGGGCTACCTCAAAACATGAACCCCAAGAACCGTTAACCCGAACGCTTTGAAATTTCTACCACATGTTATCATCATATAGAAATTACAGTGGCCCAAAAATCAGGTCATTTCGACGAGTAGAAGTGCCAAAACAGTGTATTTCTCCGTTTCCACGCCTTTTTTCGGGGCTACCTCAAAACTTAAACCCCAAGAACCGTTAACCCGAACGCTTTGAAATTTCTAACCACATGTTATTCTCATATAGAAATCACAGTGGCCCAAAAATCAGGTCAGTCCGACGAGTAGATATGCCAAAACAGTGTATTTCTCCGTTTTCAAGCCTTTTTTCGGGGCTACATCAAAACATGAACTCCAAAAATCGTTAATCTGAACACTTTGAAATTTCTACCACATGTTATTCTCATATAGAAATCTCAATGGCCCAACAATCAGGTCAGTCCGACAAGTAGAAGTGCCAAAACAGTGTATTTCTCCGTTTGAAGCCTTTTTTTCGGGGCTACCTCAAAACATGAACCCCAAGAACCGTTAACTCGAATGCTTTGAAATTTCGACAACATGTTATCCTCATATAGAAATCACAGTGGCCCAAAAATCAGTTCATTTCGACGAGTAAAAGTGCCAAAACAGTGTATTTCTCCGTTTCCACGCCTTTTTTCGGGGCTACTTCAAAACTTGAACCCAAAGAACCGTTAACCCGAACGCTTTGAAATTTCTACCACATGTTATTCTCATATAGAAATCACAGTGGCTTAAAAATCAGGTCAGTCCGACGAGTAGAAGTGACAAAGCAGTGTATTTCTCCGTTTCCACGCCTTTTTTTCGAGGCTACCTCAAAATTTGAACCCCAAGAACCGTTAACCCGAACGTTTTGAAATTTCTACCACATGTTATCCTCATATAGAAATCGCAGCGGACCAAAAATCAGGTCGGTCCGACGAGTAGAAGTGCCAAAACAGTGTATTTCTCCGTTTCCACGCCTTTTTTCGGGGCTACCTCAAAACATGAACCCCAAGAACCGTAAACCCATACGCTTTGAAATTTCTACCAAATGTTACTCATATAGAAATCACAGTAGCCCAAAAATCAGGTCATTTCGACGAGTAGAAGTGCCAAAACAGTGTATTTCTCCGTTTCGAAGCCTTTTTTCGTGGCTACCTCAAAACATGAACACCAAGAACCGTTAACCCGAACGTTTTGAAATTTCTACCACATATTATCCTCATAGAGATATCTTAGTGGACTAATAATCAGGTCATTCCGACGAGTAGAAGTGCCAAAACAGTGTATTTCTCCATTTCTAGGGCATTTTTCGGGGCTATTTCAAAACATGAACCCCAAGAACCGCTAACCTAAACGCTTTGAAATTTCTATCACATGTTATCTTCATATAGAAATCATAGTGGACCAAAAATCAGGTCATCCCTACGAGTAAAAGTTCCAAAACAGTGTATTTTTCCGTTTCCACGCCTTTTTTCGAGGCTACCTCAAAACATGAACCCCAAGAGCCGTTAACCCGAACGCTTTGAAATTTCTTCCACATGTTATCCTCATATAAAAATCACAGTGGCCCAATAATCAGGTCATTTCGACGAGTAGAAGTGCCAAAACAGTGTATTTCTCCGATTCCACGCCTTTTTTCGGGTCTACCTCAAAAAATGAACCCGAAGAACCGTTAACTCGAACGCTTTGAAATTTCTACCACATGTTATCCTAATATAGAAAACACAGTGTCCCAAAAATCAGGTGATTTCGACGAGTAGAAGTGCCAAAACAGTGTATTTCTCCGTTTTTAAGCCTTTTTTCAGTGCTACCTCAAAACATGAACCCCAAGAACCGTTAACCCGAACGCTTTGAAATTTCTACCACATGTTATTCTCATATAGAAATAACAGTGGCCCAAAAATCAGGTCAGACCGATGAGTAGAAGTGCCAAAACAGTGCATTTCTCCGTTTCGAAGTCATTTTTCGTGGCTACCTCAAAACATGAACCCCAAGAACCGTTAACCTGAACGTTTTCAAATTTCTACCACATGTTATCCTCATAGAGAAATCACAGTGGACCAAAAATCAGATTATTCCGACTAGTAGAAGTGCCAAAACAGTGTATTTCTCCGTTTCCAGGGCATTTTTCGGGGCTATTTCAAAACATGAACCACAAGAACCGCTAACCTAAACGCTTTGAAATTTCTATCACATGTTATCCTCATATAGAAATCACAGTGGACCAAAAATCAGGTCATTCCGACGAGTAGAAGTGCCAAAACAGTGTATTTCTCCGTTTCCACGCCTTTTTTCGAGGCTACCTCAAAACATGAACCCCATGAACCGTTAACCCGAACGCTTTGAAATTTCTACCACATGTTATCCTCATATAAAAATAACAATGGCCCAATAATCACGTCATTTCAAAGAGAAGAAGTGCCAAAACAATGTATTTCTCCGTTTTCACGCCTTTTTTCGAGGCTACCTCAAAACATGAACTCCAAGAACAGTTAACCCAAACGTTTTGAAATTTTTACCACATGTTATTCTCATATAGAAATCACAGTGGCCCAAAAATCAGGTCAGTCCGACGAGTAGAAGTGCCAAAACAGTGTATTTCTCCGTTTCCACGCCTTTTTTCGGGGCTACCTCAAAACATGAACCCCAAGAACCGTTAACCCGAACGCTTTGAAATTTCTACCACATGTTATTCTCTTATACAAATCTCAGTGGCCCAAAAATCAGGTCAGTCCGACGAGTTGAAGTGCCAAAACAGTGTATTTCTCCGTTTAGAAGTCTTTTTTCGTGGCTACCTCAAAACTTGAACCCCAAGAACCGTTAACCCGAACGTTTTGAAATTTCTACCACATGTTATCCTCAAAGAGAAATCACAGTGGACAAAAAATCAGATCATTCCGACGAGTAGAAGTGCCAAAACAGTGTATTAATGCGTTTCCAGGGCATTTTTCGGGGCTATTTCAAAACATGAACCCCAAGAACCGCTAACCTAAACGCTTTGAAATTTCTATCACAAGTTATCCTCATATAGAAATCACAGTGGACCAAAAATCAGGTCCGTCTGACGAGTAGAAGTGCCGAAACAGTGTATTTATCCGTTTCCACGCCTTTTTTCGGGGCTACCTCAAAACATGAACCCCAAGAACCGTTAACCCGAACGCTTTGAAATTTCTACCACATGTTATCCTCATATAGAAATCACAGCGGATCAAAAATAAGGTCATTCCGACGAGTAGAAATGCCAAAACAGTATTTCTCCGTTTCCAAGGCATTTTTCGGGGCTATTTTAAAACATGAACCCCAAGAACTGTTAACCTAAACGCTTTGAAATTTCTACCACATGTTATCCTCATATAGAAATCACAGTGGACCAAAAATCAGGTCATTCCGACTAGTAGAAGTGCCAAAACAATGTATTTCTCCGTTTTCACGCCTTTTTTCGAGGCTACCTCAAAACATGAACTCCAAGAACCGTTAACCCAAACGTTTTGAAATTTCTACCACATGTTATCCTCATATAAAAAACACAATGACCCAAAAATCAGGTCATTTCGACGAGTAGATGTGCCAAAACAGTGTATTTCTCCGTTTTCAAGCCTTTTTTTCGGGGCTATCTCAAAACATGAACCCCAAGAACTGTTAAACCGAACGCTTTGAAATTTCTACCACATGTTATTCTCTTATATAAATCTCAGTGGCCCAAAAATCAGGTTAGTCCGACGAGTAGAAGTGCCAAAACAGTGTATTTCTCCGTTTGAAGCCTTTTTTCGTGGCTACCTCAAAACATGAACCCCAAAAGCCGTTAAGCCGAATGTTTTGAAATTTCTACCACATATTATCTTCATATAGAAATCAAATTGGAGCAAAAATCACGTCATTCGGACGAGTAGAAGTGCCAAAACAGTGTATTTCTCCATTTCCAAGCCTTTTTTCGGGGCCACCTCAAAACATGAACCACAAGAACCGTTAACCCGAACGTTTTGAAATTTTTACCACATGTTATTCTCATATAAAAATCACAGCGGACCAAAAATCAAATCGTTCCGACGAGTAGAAGTGACAAAACAGTGTATTTCTCCGTTTCCACGCCTTTTTTCGGGGCTACCTCAAAGCATGAACCCCAAGAACCGTTAACCCGAACGCTTTGAAATTTCTACCACATGTTATCCTCATATAGAAATCACAGTGGCCCAAAAATCAGGTCATTTCGACGAGTAGAAGTGCCAAAACAGTGTATTTCTCCGTTTCCACGCCTTTTTTCGGGGCTACCTCAAAACTTGAACCCCAAGAACCGTTAACCCGAACGCTTTGAAATTTCTAACCACATGTTATTCTCATATAGAAATCACAGTGGCCCAAAAATCAGGTCAGTCCGACGAGTAGAAGTGCCAAAATAGTGTATTTCTCCGTTTCCAAGCCTTTTTTCGGGGCTACCTCAAAACTTGAACCCCAAGAACCGTTAACCCGAACTCTTTGAAATTTCTAACCACATGTTATTCTCATATAGAAATCACAGTGGCCCAAAAATCAGGTCAGTCCGACGAGTAGAAGTGCCAAAATAGTGTATTTCTCCGTTTCCAAGCCTTTTTTCGGGGCTACCTCAAAACATGAACCCCAAGAACCGTAAACCCATACGCTTTGAAATTTCTACCAAATGTTACTCATATAGAAATCACAGTAGCCCAAAAATCAGGTCATTTCGACGAGTAGAAGTGCCAAAACAGTGTATTTCTCCGTTTCGAAGCCTTTTTTCGTGGCTACCTCAAAACATGAACACCAAGAACCGTTAACCCGAACGTTTTGAAATTTCTACCACATATTATCCTCATAGAGATATCTTAGTGGACTAATAATCAGGTCATTCCGACGAGTAGAAGTGCCAAAACAGTGTATTTCTCCATTTCTAGGGCATTTTTCGGGGCTATTTCAAAACATGAACCCCAAGAACCGCTAACCTAAACGCTTTGAAATTTCTATCACATGTTATCTTCATATAGAAATCATAGTGGACCAAAAATCAGGTCATCCCTACGAGTAAAAGTTCCAAAACAGTGTATTTTTCCGTTTCCACGCCTTTTTTCGAGGCTACCTCAAAACATGAACCCCAAGAGCCGTTAACCCGAACGCTTTGAAATTTCTTCCACATGTTATCCTCATATAAAAATCACAGTGGCCCAATAATCAGGTCATTTCGACGAGTAGAAGTGCCAAAACAGTGTATTTCTCCGATTCCACGCCTTTTTTCGGGTCTACCTCAAAAAATGAACCCGAAGAACCGTTAACTCGAACGCTTTGAAATTTCTACCACATGTTATCCTAATATAGAAAACACAGTGTCCCAAAAATCAGGTGATTTCGACGAGTAGAAGTGCCAAAACAGTGTATTTCTCCGTTTTTAAGCCTTTTTTCAGTGCTACCTCAAAACATGAACCCCAAGAACCGTTAACCCGAACGCTTTGAAATTTCTACCACATGTTATTCTCATATAGAAATAACAGTGGCCCAAAAATCAGGTCAGACCGATGAGTAGAAGTGCCAAAACAGTGCATTTCTCCGTTTCGAAGTCATTTTTCGTGGCTACCTCAAAACATGAACCCCAAGAACCGTTAACCTGAACGTTTTCAAATTTCTACCACATGTTATCCTCATAGAGAAATCACAGTGGACCAAAAATCAGATTATTCCGACTAGTAGAAGTGCCAAAACAGTGTATTTCTCCGTTTCCAGGGCATTTTTCGGGGCTATTTCAAAACATGAACCACAAGAACCGCTAACCTAAACGCTTTGAAATTTCTATCACATGTTATCCTCATATAGAAATCACAGTGGACCAAAAATCAGGTCATTCCGACGAGTAGAAGTGCCAAAACAGTGTATTTCTCCGTTTCCACGCCTTTTTTCGAGGCTACCTCAAAACATGAACCCCATGAACCGTTAACCCGAACGCTTTGAAATTTCTACCACATGTTATCCTCATATAAAAATAACAATGGCCCAATAATCACGTCATTTCAAAGAGAAGAAGTGCCAAAACAATGTATTTCTCCGTTTTCACGCCTTTTTTCGAGGCTACCTCAAAACATGAACTCCAAGAACAGTTAACCCAAACGTTTTGAAATTTTTACCACATGTTATTCTCATATAGAAATCACAGTGGCCCAAAAATCAGGTCAGTCCGACGAGTAGAAGTGCCAAAACAGTGTATTTCTCCGTTTCCACGCCTTTTTTCGGGGCTACCTCAAAACATGAACCCCAAGAACCGTTAACCCGAACGCTTTGAAATTTCTACCACATGTTATTCTCTTATACAAATCTCAGTGGCCCAAAAATCAGGTCAGTCCGACGAGTTGAAGTGCCAAAACAGTGTATTTCTCCGTTTAGAAGTCTTTTTTCGTGGCTACCTCAAAACTTGAACCCCAAGAACCGTTAACCCGAACGTTTTGAAATTTCTACCACATGTTATCCTCAAAGAGAAATCACAGTGGACAAAAAATCAGATCATTCCGACGAGTAGAAGTGCCAAAACAGTGTATTAATGCGTTTCCAGGGCATTTTTCGGGGCTATTTCAAAACATGAACCCCAAGAACCGCTAACCTAAACGCTTTGAAATTTCTATCACAAGTTATCCTCATATAGAAATCACAGTGGACCAAAAATCAGGTCCGTCTGACGAGTAGAAGTGCCGAAACAGTGTATTTATCCGTTTCCACGCCTTTTTTCGGGGCTACCTCAAAACATGAACCCCAAGAACCGTTAACCCGAACGCTTTGAAATTTCTACCACATGTTATCCTCATATAGAAATCACAGCGGATCAAAAATAAGGTCATTCCGACGAGTAGAAATGCCAAAACAGTATTTCTCCGTTTCCAAGGCATTTTTCGGGGCTATTTTAAAACATGAACCCCAAGAACTGTTAACCTAAACGCTTTGAAATTTCTACCACATGTTATCCTCATATAGAAATCACAGTGGACCAAAAATCAGGTCATTCCGACTAGTAGAAGTGCCAAAACAATGTATTTCTCCGTTTTCACGCCTTTTTTCGAGGCTACCTCAAAACATGAACTCCAAGAACCGTTAACCCAAACGTTTTGAAATTTCTACCACATGTTATCCTCATATAAAAAACACAATGACCCAAAAATCAGGTCATTTCGACGAGTAGATGTGCCAAAACAGTGTATTTCTCCGTTTTCAAGCCTTTTTTCGGGGCTATCTCAAAACATGAACCCCAAGAACTGTTAAACCGAACGCTTTGAAATTTCTACCACATGTTATTCTCTTATATAAATCTCAGTGGCCCAAAAATCAGGTTAGTCCGACGAGTAGAAGTGCCAAAACAGTGTATTTCTCCGTTTGAAGCCTTTTTTCGTGGCTACCTCAAAACATGAACCCCAAAAGCCGTTAAGCCGAATGTTTTGAAATTTCTACCACATATTATCTTCATATAGAAATCAAATTGGAGCAAAAATCACGTCATTCGGACGAGTAGAAGTGCCAAAACAGTGTATTTCTCCATTTCCAAGCCTTTTTTCGGGGCCACCTCAAAACATGAACCACAAGAACCGTTAACCCGAACGTTTTGAAATTTTTACCACATGTTATTCTCATATAAAAATCACAGCGGACCAAAAATCAAATCGTTCCGACGAGTAGAAGTGACAAAACAGTGTATTTCTCCGTTTCCACGCCTTTTTTCGGGGCTACCTCAAAGCATGAACCCCAAGAACCGTTAACCCGAACGCTTTGAAATTTCTACCACATGTTATCCTCATATAGAAATCACAGTGGCCCAAAAATCAGGTCATTTCGACGAGTAGAAGTGCCAAAACAGTGTATTTCTCCGTTTCCACGCCTTTTTTTCGGGGCTACCTCAAAACTTGAACCCCAAGAACCGTTAACCCGAACGCTTTGAAATTTCTAACCACATGTTATTCTCATATAGAAATCACAGTGGCCCAAAAATCAGGTCAGTCCGACGAGTAGAAGTGCCAAAATAGTGTATTTCTCCGTTTCCAAGCCTTTTTTCGGGGCTACCTCAAAACTTGAACCCCAAGAACCGTTAACCCGAACTCTTTGAAATTTCTACCACATGTTATCCTTATATAAAAATCACAGTGGCCCAAAAATCAGGTCAGTCCGACGAGTAGAAGTGCCAAAACAGTATATTTCTTCGTTTGAAGCCTTTTTTCGTGGCTACCTCAAAACATGACCCCAAGAACCGTTAAGCCGAACGCTTTGAAATATCTACCGCATGTTATACTCATATAGAAATCACAGTGGCCCAAAAATCAGGTCATTCCGACGAGTAGAAGTGCCAAAACAGTGTATTTCTCCGTTTCCACGCCTTTTTTCGGGGCTAACTCAAAACTTGAACCCCAAGAACCGTTAATCCGAACGCTTTGAAATTTCTACCACATGTTATTCTCAAATAGAAATAACAGTGGCCCAAAAATCAGGTCATTCCGACGAGTAGAAGTGCCAAAACAGTGTATTTCTCCGTTTCCACGCCTTTTTTTCGGGGCTAACTCAAAACATGAACCACAAGAACCATTAACCCGAACATTTTGAAATTTTTACCACAAGTTATCCTCATATAAAAATAAAAGTGGACCAAAAATCAGGTCAGTCCGACGAGTAGAAGTGCCAAAACAGTGTATTTCTCCGTTTCCAAGCCTTTTGTCGGGGCTACCTCAAAACTTGAACCCCAAGAACCGTTAACCCGAACTCTTTGAAATTTCTACCACATGTTATCCTTATATAAAAATCACAGTGGCCCAAAAATCAGGTCAGTCCGACGAGTAGAAGTGCCAAAACAGTATATTTCTTCGTTTGAAGCCTTTTTTCGTGGCTACCTCAAAACATGACCCCAAGAACCGTTAAGCCGAACGCTTTGAAATATCTACCGCATGTTATACTCATATAGAAATCACAGTGGCCCAAAAATCAGGTCATTCCGACGAGTAGAAGTGCCAAAACAGTGTATTTCTCCGTTTCCACGCCTTTTTTCGGGGCTAACTCAAAACTTGAACCCCAAGAACCGTTAATCCGAACGCTTTGAAATTTCTACCACATGTTATTCTCAAATAGAAATAACAGTGGCCCAAAAATCAGGTCATTCCGACGAGTAGAAGTGCCAAAACAGTGTATTTCTCCGTTTCCACGCCTTTTTTCGGGGCTAACTCAAAACATGAACCACAAGAACCATTAACCCGAACATTTTGAAATTTTTACCACAAGTTATCCTCATATAAAAATAAAAGTGGACCAAAAATCAGGTCAGTCCGACGAGTAGAAGTGCCAAAACAGTGTATTTCTCCGTTTCCAAGCCTTTTGTCGGGGCTACCTCAAAACATGAACTCCAAGAACCGTTAACCCAAACGTTTTGAAATTTCTACCACATGTTATCCTCATATAAAAAACACAATGACCCAAAAATCAGGTCATTTCGACGAGTAGAAGTGCCAAAACAGTGTATTTCTCCGTTTCTACGCCTTTTTTTCGGGGCTACCTCAAAACTTAAACCCCAAGAACCGTTAACCCGAACGCTTTGAAATTTCTAACCACATGTTATTCTCATATAGAAATCACAGTGGCCCAAAAATCAGGTCATTTCGACGAGTAGAAGTGCCAAAACAGTGTATTTCTCCGTTTCCAAGCCTTTTTTCGGGGATACCTCAAAACATGAATCCCAAGAACCGTTAACCCGAATGTTTTGAAATTTCTACCACATGTTATCTTCATATAGAAATCACAATGGATCAAAAATCAGGTCATTCCGACGAGTAGAAGTGTTAAAACAGTGTATTTCTCCGTTTCCAAGTCTTTTTTCGAGGCTACCTCAAAATATGAACCACAAGAACCGTTAACCCGAACGCTTTGAAATTTCTACCACATGTTATCCTCATGTAGAATTCACATTTGGCCAAAAATCAGGTCATTGCGACGAGTAGAAGTGCCAAAACAGTGCATTTCTCCGTTTCCAAGCCTTTTTTCGGGGCTACCTCAAAACATGCACCCCAAGAACCGTTAACCCGAACGCTTTGAAATTTCTATCACATATTATTTTCATACAGAAATCACAGTGGCCCAAAAATCAGGTCATTTTGACGAGAAGAAGTGTCAAAACAGTGTATTTCTCCGTTTCCAAGCCTTTTTTCGGGGATACTCAAAACATGCACCCCAAGAACCGTTAACCCGAAAGCTTTGAAATTTCTACAACATGTTATACTCATATAGAAATAACAGTAGCCCAAAAATCAAGTCAGTCCGACGAGTAGTAGTGCCAAAACAGTGTATTTCTCCATTTCGAAGCCTTTTTTCGTGGCTACCTCAAAACATGAACCCCAAGAACCGTTAACCCGAACGTTTTGAAATTTCTACCACATGTTATCCTCATATAGAAAACATAGTGTCCCAAAAATCAGGTCATTTCGACTAGTAGATATGCCAAAACAGTGTATTTCTCCGTTTTCAAGCCTTTTTTCGGGGCTACATCAAAACATGAACTCCAAAAATCGTTAATCTGAACACTTTGAAATTTCTACCACATGTTATTCTCATATAGAAATCTCAATGGCCCAACAATCAGGTCAGTCCGACGAGTAGAAGTGCCAAAACAGTGTATTTCTCCGTTTGAAACCTTTTTTCGGGGCTACCTCAAAACATGAACCCCAAGAACCCTTAACTCGAATGCTTTGAAATTTCGACAACATGTTATCCTCATATAGAAATCACAGTGGCCCAAAAATCAGTTCATTTCGACGAGTAAAAGTGCCAAAACAGTGTATTTCTCCGTTTCCACGCCTTTTTTCGGGGCTACTTCAAAACTTGAACCCAAAGAACCGTTAACCCGAACGCTTTGAAATTTCTACCACATGTTATTCTTTTATATAAATCTCAGTGGCCCAAAAATCAGGTTAGTCCGACGAGTAGAAGTGCCAAAACAGTGTATTTCTCCGTTTGAAGCCTTTTTTCGTGGCTACCTCAAAACATGAACCCCAAAAGCCGTTAAGCCGAATGTTTTGAAATTTCTACCACATATTATCTTCATATAGAAATCACATTGGAGCAAAAATCACGTCATTCGGACGAGTAGAAGTGCCAAAACAGTGTATTTCTCCATTTCCAAGCCTTTTTTCGGGGCCACCTCAAAACATGAACCACAAGAACCGTTAACCCGAACGTTTTGAAATTTTTACCACATGTTATTCTCATATAAAAATCACAGTGGACCAAAAATCAAATCGTTCCGACGAGTAGAAGTGACAAAACAGTGTATTTCTCCGTTTCCACGCCTTTTTTCGGGGCTACCTCAAAGCATGAACCCCAAGAACCGTTAACCCGAACGCTTTGAAATTTCTACCACATGTTATCCTCATATAGAAATCACAGTGGCCCAAAAATCAGGTCATTTCGACGAGTAGAAGTGCCAAAACAGTGTATTTCTCCGTTTCCACGCCTTTTTTCGGGGCTACCTCAAAACTTGAACCCCAAGAACCGTTAACCCGAACGCTTTGAAATTTCTAACCACATGTTATTCTCATATAGAAATCACAGTGGCCCAAAAATCAGGTCAGTCCGACGAGTAGAAGTGCCAAAATAGTGTATTTCTCCGTTTCCAAGCCTTTTTTCGGGGCTACCTCAAAACTTGAACCCCAAGAACCGTTAACCCGAACTCTTTGAAATTTCTACCACATGTTATCCTTATATAAAAATCACAGTGGCCCAAAAATCAGGTCAGTCCGACGAGTAGAAGTGCCAAAACAGTATATTTCTTCGTTTGAAGCCTTTTTTCGTGGCTACCTCAAAACATGACCCCAAGAACCGTTAAGCCGAACGCTTTGAAATATCTACCGCATGTTATACTCATATAGAAATCACAGTGGCCCAAAAATCAGGTCATTCCGACGAGTAGAAGTGCCAAAACAGTGTATTTCTCCGTTTCCACGCCTTTTTTCGGGGCTAACTCAAAACTTGAACCCCAAGAACCGTTAACCCGAACGCTTTGAAATTTCTACCACATGTTATTCTCAAATAGAAATAACAGTGGCCCAAAAATCAGGTCATTCCGACGAGTAGAAGTGCCAAAACAGTGTATTTCTCCGTTTCCACGCCTTTTTTCGGGGCTAACTCAAAACATGAACCACAAGAACCATTAACCCGAACATTTTGAAATTTTTACCACAAGTTATCCTCATATAAAAATAAAAGTGGACCAAAAATCAGGTCAGTCCGACGAGTAGAAGTGCCAAAACAGTGTATTTCTCCGTTTCCACGCCTTTTTTCGGGTCTACCTCAAAACTTAAACCCCAAGAACCGTTAACCCGAACGCTTTGAAATTTCTAACCACATGTTATTCTCATATAGAAATCACAGTGGCCCAAAAATCAGGTCATTTCGACGAGTAGAAGTGCCAAAACAGTGTATTTCTCCGTTTCCAAGCCTTTTTTCGGGGATACCTCAAAACATGAATCCCAAGAACCGTTAACCCGAATGTTTTGAAATTTCTACCACATGTTATCTTCATATAGAAATCACAATGGATCAAAAATCAGGTCATTCCGACGAGTAGAAGTGTTAAAACAGTGTATTTCTCCGTTTCCAAGTCTTTTTTCGAGGCTACCTCAAAATATGAACCACAAGAACCGTTAACCCGAACGCTTTGAAATTTCTACCACATGTTATCCTCATGTAGAATTCACAGTTGGCCAAAAATCAGGTCATTGCGACGAGTAGAAGTGCCAAAACAGTGCATTTCTCCGTTTCCAAGCCTTTTTTCGGGGCTACCTCAAAACATGCACCCCAAGAACCGTTAACCCGAACGCTTTGAAATTTCTATCACATATTATTTTCATACAGAAATCACAGTGGCCCAAAAATCAGGTCATTTTGACGAGAAGAAGTGTCAAAACAGTGTATTTCTCCATTTCCAAGCCTTTTTTCGGGGATACTCAAAACATGCACCCCAAGAACCGTTAACCCGAAAGCTTTGAAATTTCTACAACATGTTATACTCATATAGAAATAACAGTAGCCCAAAAATCAAGTCAGTCCGACGAGTAGTAGTGCCAAAACAGTGTATTTCTCCATTTCGAAGCCTTTTTTCGTGGCTACCTCAAAACATGAACCCCAAGAACCGTTAACCCGAACGTTTTGAAATTTCTACCACATGTTATCCTCATATAGAAAACATAGTGTCCCAAAAATCAGGTCATTTCGACTAGTAGATATGCCAAAACAGTGTATTTCTCCGTTTTCAAGCCTTTTTTCGGGGCTACATCAAAACATGAACTCCAAAAATCGTTAATCTGAACGCTTTGAAATTTCTACCACATGTTATCATCATATAGAAATTACAGTGGCCCAAAAAGCAGGTCATTTCAACGAGTAGAAGTGCCATAACAGTGTATTTCTCCGTTTCCACGCCGTTTTTCGGGGCTACCTCAAAACATGAACCCCAAGAACCGTTAACCCGAACGCTTTGAAATTTCTACCACATGTTATCCTCATATAAAAATGAAAGTACCCCAAAAATAAGGTCAGTCCGACGAGTAGAAGTGCTAAAACAGTGTATTTCTCCGTTTCCAGGGCATTTTTCGGGGCTATTTCAAAACATGAACACCAAGAACCGTTAACCCGAACTTTTTGAAATTTCTACCACATGTTCTCCTAATATAGAAATCACAATTGACCAAAAATCAGGTCATTCCGACGAGTAGAAATGCCAAAACAGTGTATTTCTCCGTTTCCAAGCCTTTTTTCGGGGCTACCTCAAAACATGAACCACAAGAACCGTTAACCCGAACATTTTTAAATTTTTACCACATGTTATCCTCATAAAAAAATTACAGCGGACCAAAAATCAGGTCCGTCCGACGAGTAGAAGTGCCGAAACAGTGTATTTATCCGTTTCCACGCCTTTTTTCGGGGCTACCTCAAAACATGAACCCCAAGAACCGTTAACCCGAACGCTTTTAAATTTCTACCACATGTTATCCTCATATATAAATCACAGTGGCCCAAAATTCAGGTCATTTCGACGAGTAAAAGTGCCAAAACAGTGTATTTCTCCGTTTCCACGCCTTTTTTCGAGGCTATCTCAAAACTTGAACCCCAAGAACCGTTAACCCGAACGCTTTGAAATTTCTACCACATGTTATTCTTATATAGAAATCACAGTGGCCCAAAAATCAGGTCAGTCCGATGAGTAGAAGTGCCAAAACAGTGTATTTCTCCGTTTCCACGTCTTTTTTCGGGGCTACCTCAAAACTTGAACCCCAAGAACCGTTAACCCGAACGCTTTGAAATTTCTACCACATCTTATTCTTAAATAGAAATAACAGTGGCCCAAAAATCAGGTCATTCCGACGAGTAGAAGTGCCAAAACAGTGTATTTCTCCGTTTCCACGCCTTTTTTCGAGGCTATCTCAAAACTTGAACCCCAAGAACTGTTAACCCGAACGCTTTGAAATTTTTACCACATGTTATTCTCATATAGAAATCACAGTGGCCCAAAAATCAGGTCAGTCCGACGAGTAGAAGTGCCAAAACAGTGTATTTCTCCGTTTCCACGCCTTTTTTCGGGGCTACCTCAAAACTTGAACCCCAAGAACCGTTAACCCGAACGCTTTGAAATTTCTACCACATGTTATTCTCAAATAGAAATAACAGTGGCCCAAAAATCAGGTCATTCCGACGAGTAGAAGTGCCAAAACAGTGTATTTCTCCGTTTCCACGTCTTTTTTCGGGGCTACCTCAAAACTTGAACCCCAA
Source organism: Schizonepeta tenuifolia (assembly GCA_029490685.1). Taxonomy (NCBI): domain Eukaryota; kingdom Viridiplantae; phylum Streptophyta; class Magnoliopsida; order Lamiales; family Lamiaceae; genus Schizonepeta; species Schizonepeta tenuifolia. The sequence goes on from JANLIY010000038.1 coordinate 66,914, forward strand.
GAACCGTTAACCCGAACGCTTTGAAATTTCTACCACATCTTATTCTTAAATAGAAATAACAGTGGCCCAAAAATCAGGTCATTCCGACGAGTAGAAGTGCCAAAACAGTGTATTTCTCCGTTTCCACGCCTTTTTTCGAGGCTATCTCAAAACTTGAACCCCAAGAACCGTTAACCCGAACGCTTTGAAATTTCTACCACATGTTATCCTCATATAGAAATCACAGTGGCCCAAAAATTAGGTCATTTCGACGAGTAGAAGTTCCAAAACAGTGTATTTCTCCGATTCCACGCCTTTTTTCGGGCTAACTCAAAACATGAACCCCAAGAACCGTTAACCCGAACGCTTTGAAATTTCTACCACATGTTATTCTCATATAGAAATCACAGTGGCTCAAAAATTAGGTCATTACGACGAGTAGAAGTGCCAAAACAGTGTATTTCTCCATTTCCATGGCTTTTTTCGGGGCTACCTCAAAACATGAACCCCAAGAACTGTTAACCCTAACGTTTTGAAATTTCTACCACATGTTATTCTCTTATAAAAATAACAGTGACACAAAAATCAGGTCAGTCCGACGAGTAGAAGTGCCAAAACAGTATATTTCTCCGTTTCCACGCCTTCTTTCGGGGCTACCTCAAAACATGAACTCAGAGAACCGTTACTCAAACGCTTTGAAATTTCTACCACATGTTATTCTCATATAAAAATCACAGTGACCCAAAAATCAGGTCAGTCCGACGAGTAGAAGTGCCAAAAAAGTGTATTTCTCCGTTTCGAAGCCATTTTTCATGGCTACCTCAAAACATGAACCCCAAGAACCGTTAACCCGAACAATTTGAATTTTCTACCACATGTTATCCTAATATAGAAATCACAATGGATCAAAAATCAGGTCATTCCGACGAGTAGAAGTGCCAAAACAGTGTATTTCTCCGTTTCCACGCCTTTTTTCGAGGCTATCTCAAAACTTGAACCCCAAGAACCGTTAACCCGAACGCTTTGAAATTTCTACCACATGTTATTCTCATATAGAAATCACAGTGGCCCAAAAATCAGGTCAGTCCGATGAGTAGAAGTGCCAAAACAGTGTATTTCTCCGTTTCCACGTCTTTTTTCGGGGCTACCTCAAAACTTGAACCCCAAGAACCGTTAACCCGAACGCTTTGAAATTTCTACCACATCTTATTCTTAAATAGAAATAACAGTGGCCCAAAAATCAGGTCATTCCGACGAGTAGAAGTGCCAAAACAGTGTATTTCTCCGTTTCCACGCCTTTTTTCGAGGCTATCTCAAAACTTGAACCCCAAGAACCGTTAACTCGAACGCTTTGAAATTTCTACCACATGTTATCCTCATATAGAAATCACAGTGGCCCAAAAATTAGGTCATTTCGACGAGTAGAAGTTCCAAAACAGTGTATTTCTCCGATTCCACGCCTTTTTTCGGGCTAACTCAAAACATGAACCCCAAGAACCGTTAACCCGAACGCTTTGAAATTTCTACCACATGTTATTCTCATATAGAAATCACAGTGGCTCAAAAATTAGGTCATTACGACGAGTAGAAGTGCCAAAACAGTGTATTTCTCCATTTCCATGGCTTTTTTCGGGGCTACCTCAAAACATGAACCCCAAGAACTGTTAACCCTAACGTTTTGAAATTTCTACCACATGTTATTCTCATATAAAAATAACAGTGACACAAAAATCAGGTCAGTCCGACGAGTAGAAGTGCCAAAACAGTGTATTTCTCCGTTTCCACGCCTTCTTTCGGGGCTACCTCAAAACATGAACTCAGAGAACCGTTACTCAAACGCTTTGAAATTTCTACCACATGTTATTCTCATATAAAAATCACAGTGACCCAAAAATCAGGTCAGTCCGACGAGTAGAAGTGCCAAAAAAGTGTATTTCTCCGTTTCGAAGCCATTTTTCATGGCTACCTCAAAACATGAACCACAAGAACCGTTAACTCGAACATTTTGAAATTTTTTCCACAAGTTATCCTCATATAAAAATCACAGTGGACCAAAAATCAGGTCAGTCCGACGAGTAGAAGTGCCAAAACAGTGTATTTCTTAGTTTCCACGCCTTTTTTCGAGGCTACCTCAAAACATGAAAACGAAGAACCGTTAACCCTGAACGCTTTGAAATTTCTACCACATGTTATCCTCATATAGAAATCACAGTGGCCCAAAAATTAGGTCATTACGACGAGTACAAGTGCCAAAACAGTGTATTTCTCCGATTCCACGCCTTTTTTCGGGCTATCTCAAAACATGAACCCTAAGAACCGTTAACCCGAACGCTTTGAAGTTTCTACCACATGTTATCCTCATATAGAAATCACAGTCGCCCAAAAATTAGGTCATTTCGACGAGTAGAAGTTCCAAAACAGTGTATTTCTCCGATTCCACGCCTTTTTTCGGGCTAACTCAAAACATGAACCCCAAGAACCGTTAACCCGAACGCTTTGAAATTTCTACCACATGTTATTCTCATATAGAAATCACAGTGGCTCAAAAATTAGGTCATTACGACGAGTAGAAGTGCCAAAACAGTGTATTTCTCCATTTCCATGGTTTTTTTCGGGGCTACCTCAAAACATGAACCCCCAGAACTGTTAACCCTAACGTTTTGAAATTTCTACCACATGTTATACTCATATAGAAATCACAGTGGCCCAAATATCAAGTCATTTCGACGAGTAGAAGTTCCAAAACAGTGTATTTCTCCGTTTCTACGCCTTGTTTCGGGGCTACCTCAAAACATGAACCCAGAGAACCGTTAACTCAAACGCTTTGAAATTTCTACCAAATGTTATTCTTATATAAAAATCACAGCGACCCAAAAATCAGGTCATTCCGACGAGTAGAAGTGCCAAAAAAGTGTATTTCTCCGTTTCGAAGCCATGTTTCATGGCTACCTCAAAACATGAACCCCAAGAACCGTTAACCCGAACATTTTGAAATTTCTACCACATGTTATCCTAATATAGAAATCACAATGGATCAAAAATCAGGTCATTCTGACGAGTAGAAGTTCCAAAACAGTGTATTTCTCCTTTTCCAAGTCTTTTTTCGGGGATACCTCAAAACATGAACCACAAGAACCGTTAACTCGAACATTTTGAAATTTTTACCACAAGTTATCCTCATATAAAAATCACAGTGGACCAAAAATCAGGTTAGTCCGACGAGTAGAAGTGCCAAAACAGTGTATTTCTCAGTTTCCACGCCTTTTTTCGGGGCTACCTCAAAACATGAAAACCAAGAACCGTTAACCCTGAACGCTTTGAAATTTCTACCACATGTTATCGTCATATAGAAATCACAGTGGCCCAAAAATTAGGTCATTACGACGAGTACAAGTGCCAAAACAGTGTATTTCTCCGATTCCACGCCTTTTTTCGGGCTAACTCAAAACATGAACCCCAAGAACCGTTAACCCGAACGCTTTGAAATTTCTACCACATGTTATCCTCATATAGAAATCACAGTGGCTCAAAAATTAGGTCATTACGACGAGTAGAAGTGCCAAAACAGTGTATTTCTCCATTTCCATGGCTTTTTTCGGGGCTACCTCAAAACATGAACCCCCAGAACTGTTAACCCTAAAGTTTTGAAATTTCTACCACATGTTATACTCATATAGAAATCACAGTGGCCCAAATATCAGGTCATTTCGACGAGTAGAAGTGCTAAAACAGTGTATTTCTCCGTTTCCACGCCTTTTTTCGGGGCTACCTCAAAACATGAACCCAGAGAACCGTTAACTTAAACGCTTTGAAATTTCTACCACATGTTATTCTCATATAAAAATAACAGTGACACAAAAATCAGGTCAGTCCGACGAGTAGAAGTGCCAAAACAGTGTATTTCTCCGTTTCCACGCCTTCTTTCGGGGCTACCTCAAAACATGAACTCAGAGAACCGTTAACTCAAACGCTTTGAAATTTCTACCACATGTTATTCTCATATAAAAATCACAGTGACCCAAAAATCAGGTCAGTCCGACGAGTAGAAGTGCCAAAAAAGTGTATTTCTCCGTTTCGAAGCCATTTTTCATGGCTACCTCAAAACATGAACCCCAAGAACCGTTAACCCGAACAATTTGAAATTTCTACCACATGTTATCCTAATATAGAAATCACAATGGATCAAAAATCAGGTCATTCCGACGAGGAGAAGTGCCAAAACAGTGTATTTCACCTTTTCCAAGCCTTTTTTCGGGGATACCTCAAAACATGAACCACAAGAACCGTTAACTCGAACATTTTGAAATTTTTACCACAAGTTATCCTCATATAAAAATCACAGTGGACCAAAAATAGGTCAGTCCGACGAGTAGAAGTGCCAAAACAGTGTATTTCTTAGTTTCCACGCCTTTTTTCGGGGCTACCTCAAAACATGAAAACGAAGAACCGTTAACCCTTAACGCTTTGAAATTTCTACCACATGTTATCCTCATATAGAAATCACAGTGGCCCAAAAATTAGGTCATTACGACGAGTACAAGTGCCAAAACAGTGTATTTCTCCGATTCACGCCTTTTTTAGGGCTAACTCAAAACATGAACCCCCAGAACCGTTAACCCGAACGCTTTGAAATTTCTACCACATGTTATTCTCATATAGAAATCACAGTGGCTCAAAAATTAGGTCATTACGACGAGTAGAAGTGCCAAAACAGTATATTTCTCCATTTCCATGGTTTTTTTCGGGGCTACCTCAAAACATGAACCCCCAGAACTATTAACCCTAACGTTTTGAAATTTCTACCACATGTTATACTCATATAGAAATCACAGTGGCCCAAATATCAGGTCATTTCGACGAGTAGAAGTGCCAAAACAGTGTATTTCTCCGTTTCCACGCCTTTTTTCGGGGCTACCTCCAAACATGAACCCAGAGAACCGTTAACACAAATGCTTTGAAATTTCTGCCACATGTTATTCTCATATAAAAATCACAGTGACCCAAAAATCAGGTCAGTCCGACGAGTAGAAGTGCCAAAAAAGTGTATTTCTCCGTATCGAAGCATTTTTTCATGGCTACCTCAAAACATGAACCCCAAGAACCGTTAACCCGAACATTTTGAAATTTCTACCACATGTTATCCTAATATAGAAATCACAATGGATCAAAAATCAGGTCATTCCGACGAGTAGAAGTGCCAAAACAGTGTATTTCTCCTTTTCCAAGCCTTTTTTCGGGGATACCTCAAAACATGAACCACAAGAACCGTTAACTCGAACATTTTGAAATTTTTACCACAAGTTATCCTCATATAAAAATCACAGTGGATCGAAAATCAGGTCAGTCCGACGAGTAGAAGTGCCAAAACAGTGTATTTCTCAGTTTCCACGCCTTTTTTCGGGGCTACCTCAAAACATGAAAACCAAGAACCGTTAACCCTGAACGCTTTGAAATTTCTACCACATGTTAGCCTCATATAGAAATCACAGTGGCCCAAAAATTAGGTCATTACGACGAGTAGAAGTGCCAAAACAGTGTATTTCTCCGTTTCCATAGCTTTTTCCGGGGCTACCTTAATACATGAACCCAGAGAACCGTTAACCCGAACGCTTTGAAATTTCTACAACATGTTATACTCATATAGAAATCACAGTGGCCCAAAACTCAGGTCATTTCGACGAGTAGAAGTGCCAAAACAGTGTATTTATCCTTTTCCACGCCTTTTTTCGGGGCTATCTCAAAACTTGAACCCCAAGAACCGTTAACCCGAACGCTTTGAAATTTCTACCACATGTTATTCTCATATAAAAATCACAGTGGCCCAAAAATCAGGTCATTTCGACGAGTAGAAGTGCCAAAACAGTGTATTTCTCCGTTTCCACGCCTTTTTTCGGGGCTACCTCAAAACATGAACCACAAGAACCGTTAACCCGAACGTTTTGAAATTTCTACCACATGTTATGCTGATATAAAAATCACAGTGGCCCAAAAATCAAGTCAGTCCGACGAGTAGAAGTGCCAAAACAATGTATTTCTTCGTTTACACGCCTTTTTTCGGGGCTATTTCAAAACATGAACCCCAAGAACCGTTAACCCGAACGCTTTGAAATTTCTACGACATGTTATCCTCATATAGAAATCACAGTGGCCCAAAAATTAGGTCATTACGACGAGTACAAGTGCCAAAACAGTGTATTTCTCCGATTCCAAGCCTTTTTTCGGGGATACCTCAAAACATGAACCACAAGAACCGTTAACCCGAACATTTTGAAATTTCTACCACATGTTATCCTAATATAGAAATCACAATGGATCAAAAATCAGGTCATTCCGACGATTAGAAGTGCCAAAACAGTGTATTTCTCCTTTTCCAAGCCTTTTTTCGAGGATACCTCAAAACATGAACCACAAGAACCGTTAACTCGAACATTTTGAAATTTTTACCACAAGTTATCCTCATATAAAAATCACAGTGGACCAAAAATCAGGTCAGTCCGACGAGTAGAAGTGCCAAAACAGTGTATTTCTCAGTTTCCACGCCTTTTTTCGGGGCTACCTCAAAACATGAAAACAAAGAACCGTTAACCCTGAACGCTTTGAAATTTCTACCACATGTTATCCTCATTTAGAAATCACAGTGGCCCAAAAATTAGGTCATTACGACGAGTACAAGTGCCAAAACAGTGTATTTCTCCGATTCCACGCCTTTTTTCGGGCTAACTCAAAACCTGAACCCCAAGAACCGTTAACCCGAACGCTTTGAAATTTCTACCACATGTTATTCTCATATAAAAATCACAGTGACACAAAAATCAGGTCAGTCCGACGAGTAGAAGTGCCAAAACAGTGTATTTCTCCGTTTCCACGCCTTCTTTCGGGGCTACCTCAAAACATGAACTCAGAGAACCGTTAACTCAAACGCTTTGAAATTTCTACCACATGTTATTCTCATATAAAAATCACAGTGACCCAAAAATCAGGTCAGTCCGACGAGTAGAAGTGCCAAAAAAGTGTATTTCTCCGTTTCGAAGCCATTTTTCATGGCTACCTCAAAACATGAACCCCAAGAACCGTTAACCCGAACAATTTGAAATTTCTACCACATGTTATCCTAATATAGAAATCACAATGGATCAAAAATCAGGTCATTCCGACGAGGAGAAGTGCCAAAACAGTGTATTTCACCTTTTCCAAGCCTTTTTTCGGGGATACCTCAAAACATGAACCACAAGAACCGTTAACTCGAACATTTTGAAATTTTTACCACAAGTTATCCTCATATAAAAATCACAGTGGACCAAAAATAGGTCAGTCCGACGAGTAGAAGTGCCAAAACAGTGTATTTCTTAGTTTCCACGCCTTTTTTCGGGGCTACCTCAAAACATGAAAACGAAGAACCGTTAACCCTTAACGCTTTGAAATTTCTACCACATGTTATCCTCATATAGAAATCACAGTCGCCCAAAAATTAGGTCATTACGACGAGTACAAGTGCCAAAACAGTGTATTTCTCCGATTCACGCCTTTTTTAGGGCTAACTCAAAACATGAACCCCCAGAACCGTTAACCCGAACGCTTTGAAATTTCTACCACATGTTATTCTCATATAGAAATCACAGTGGCTCAAAAATTAGGTCATTACAACGAGTAGAAGTGCCAAAACAGTATATTTCTCCATTTCCATGGTTTTTTTCGGGGCTACCTCAAAACATGAACCCCCAGAACTGTTAACCCTAACGTTTTGAAATTTATACCACATGTTATACTCATATAGAAATCACAGTGGCCCAAATATCAGGTCATTTCGACGAGTAGAAGTGCCAAAACAGTGTATTTCTCCGTTTCCACGCCTTTTTTCGGGGCTACCTCCAAACATGAACCCAGAGAACCGTTAACACAAACGCTTTGAAATTTCTGCCACATGTTATTCTCATATAAAAATCACAGTGACCCAAAAATCAGGTCAGTCCGACGAGTAGAAGTGCCAAAAAAGTGTATTTCTCCGTATCGAAGCATTTTTTCATGGCTACCTCAAAACATGAACCCCAAGAACCGTTAACCCGAACATTTTGAAATTTCTACCACATGTTATCCTAATATAGAAATAACAATGGATCAAAAATCAGGTCATTCCGACGAGTAGAAGTTCCAAAACAGTGTATTTCTCCTTTTCCAAGTCTTTTTTCGGGGATACCTCAAAACATGAACCACAAGAACCGTTAACTCGAACATTTTGAAATTTTTACCACAAGTTATCCTCATATAAAAATCACAGTGGACCAAAAATCAGGTTAGTCCGACGAGTAGAAGTGCCAAAACAGTGTATTTCTCAGTTTCCACGCCTTTTTTCGGGGCTACCTCAAAACATGAAAACCAAGAACCGTTAACCCTGAACGCTTTGAAATTTCTACCACATGTTATCCTCATATAGAAATCACAGTGGCCCAAAAATTAGGTCATTACGACGAGTACAAGTGCCAAAACAGTGTATTTCTCCGATTCCACGCCTTTTTTCGGGCTAACTCAAAACATGAACCCCAAGATCCGTTAACCCGAACGCTTTGAAATTTCTACCACATGTTATCATCATATAGAAATCACAGTGGCTCAAAAATTAGGTCATTACGACGAGTAGAAGTGCCAAAACAGTGTATTTCTCCATTTCCATGGCTTTTTTCGGGGCTACCTCAAAACATGAACCCCCAGAACTGTTAACCCTAAAGTTTTGAAATTTCTACCACATGTTATACTCATATAGAAATCACAGTGGCCCAAATATCAGGTCATTTCGACGAGTAGAAGTGCCAAAACAGTGTATTTCTCCGTTTCCACGCCTTTTTTCGGGGCTACCTCAAAACATGAAAACCAAGAACCGTTAACCCTGAACGCTTTGAAATTTCTACCACATGTTAGCCTCATATAGAAATCACAGTGGCCCAAAAATTAGGTCATTACGACAAGTAGAAGTGCCAAAACAGTGTATTTCTCCGTTTCCATAGCTTTTTCCGGGGCTACCTTAATACATGAACCCAGAGAACCGTTAACCCGAACGCTTTGAAATTTCTACCACATGTTATACTCATATAGAAATCACAGTGGCCCAAAACTCAGGTCATTTCGACGAGTAGAAGTGCCAAAACAGTGTATTTATCCTTTTCAACGCCTTTTTTCGGGGATATCTCAAAACTTGAACCCCAAGAACCGTTAACCCGAACGCTTTGAAATTTCTACCACATGTTATTCTCATATAAAAATCACAGTGGCCCAAAAATCAGGTCATTTCGACGAGTAGAAGTGCCAAAACAGTGTATTTCTCCGTTTCCACGCCTTTTTTCGGGGCTACCTCAAAACATGAACCACAAGAACCGTTAACCCGAACGTTTTGAAATTTCTACCACATGTTATGCTGATATAAAAATCACAGTGGCCCAAAAATCAAGTCAGTCCGACGAGTAGAAGTGCCAAAACAATGTATTTCTTCGTTTACACGCCTTTTTTCGGGGCTATTTCAAAACATGAACCCCAAGAACCGTTAACCCGAACGCTTTGAAATTTCTACCACATGTTATCCTCATATAGAAATCACAGTGGCCCAAAAATTAGGTCATTACGACGAGTACAAGTGCCAAAACAGTGTATTTCTCCGATTCCAAGCCTTTTTTCGGGGATACCTCAAAACATGAACCACAAGAACCGTTAACCCGAACATTTTGAAATTTCTACCACATGTTATCCTAATATAGAAATCACAATGGATCAAAAATCAGGTCATTCCGACGAGTAGAAGTGCCAAAACAGTGTATTTCTCCTTTTCCAAGCCTTTTTTCGGGGATACCTCAAAACATGAACCACAAGAACCGTTAACTCGAACATTTTGAAATTTTTACCACAAGTTGTCCTCATATAAAAATCACAGTGGACCAAAAATCAGGTCAGTCCGACGAGTAGAAGTGCCAAAACAGTGTATTTCTCAGTTTCCACGCCTTTTTTCGGGGCTACCTCAAAACATGAAAACGAAGAACCGTTAACCCTGAACGCTTTGAAATTTCTACCACATGTTATCCTCATATAGAAATCATAGTGGCCCAAAAATTAGGTCATTACGACGAGTACAAGTGCCAAAACAGTGTATTTCTCCGATTCCACGCCTTTTTTCGGGCTAACTCAAAACCTGAACCCCAAGAACCGTTAACCCGAACGCTTTGAAATTTCTACCACATGTTATTCTCATATAGAAATCACAGTGGCTCAAAAATTAGGTCATTACGACGAGTAGAAGTGCCAAAACAGTGTATTTCTCCATTTCCATGGCTTTTTTCGGGGCTACCTCAAAACATGAACCCCCAGAACTGTTAACCCTAACGTTTTCAAATTTCTACCACATGTTATACTCATATAGAAATCATAGTGGCCCAAATATCAGGTCATTTCGACGAGTAGAAGTGCCAAAACAGTGTATTTCTCCGTTTCCACGCCTTTTTTCGGAGCTACCTCAAAACATGAACCCAGAGAACCGTTAACTCAAACGCTTTGAAATTTCTACCACATGTTATTCTCATATAAAAATCACAGTGACCCAAAAATCAGGTCAGTCCGACTAGTAGAAGTGCCAAAAAAGTGTATTTCTCCGTTTCGAAGCCTTTTTTCATGGCTACCTCAAAACATGAACCCCAAGATTCGTTAACCCGAACATTTTGAAATTTCTACCACATGTTATCCTAATATAGAAATCACAATGGATCAAAAATCAGGTCATTCCGACGAGTAGAAGTGCCAAAACAGTGTATTTCTCCTTTTCCAAGCCTTTTTTCGGGGATACCTCAAAACATGAACCACAAGAACCGTTAACCCGAACATTTTGAAATTTTTACCACAAGTTATCCTCATATAAAAATCACATTGGATCAAAAATCAGGTCAGTCCGACGAGTAGAAGTGCCAAAACAGTGTATTTCTCAGTTTCCACGCCTTTTTTCGGGGCTACCTCAAAACATGAAAACCAAGAACCGTTAACCCTGAACGTTTTGAAATTTCTACCACATGTTATCCTCATATAGAAATCTTAGTGGCCCAAAAATTAGGTCATTACGACGAGTAGAAGTGCCAAAACAGTGTATTTCTCCGTTTCCATAGCTTTTTTCGGGACTACCTCAATACAGGAACCCAGAGAACCGTTAACCCAAACGTTTTGAAATTTCTACCACATGTTATACTCATATAGAAATCACAGTGGCCCAAATATCAGATCATTTCGACGAGTAGAAGTACCAAAACAGTGTATTTGTCCGTTTCCACGCCTTTTTTCGGGGCTACCTCAAAACATGAACCCAGAGAACCGTTAACTCAAACGCTTTGAAATTTCTACCACATGTTATTCTCATATAAAAGTCACAGTGACCCAAAAATCAGGTCAGTCCGACGAGTAGAAGTGCCAAAAAAGTGTATTTCTCCGTTTCGAAGCCTTTTTTCATGGCTACCTCAAAACAAGAACCCCAAGAACCGTTAACCCGAACATTTTGAAATTTCTACCACATGTTATCCTAATATAGAAATCACAATGGATCAAAAATCAAGTCATTCCGACGAGTAGAAGTGCCAAAACAGTGTATTTCTCCTTTTCCAAGCCTTTTTTAGGGATACCTCAAAACATGAAAACCAAGAACCGTTAACTCGAACATTTTGAAATTTTTACCACAAGTTATCCTCATATAAAAATCACAGTGGACCAAAAATCAGGTCAGTCCGACGAGTAGAAGTGCCAAAACAGTGTATTTCTCAGTTTCCACGCCTTTTTTCGGGGCTACCTCAAAACATATAAACCAAGAACCGTTAACCCTGAACGCTTTGAAATTTCTACCACATGTTATCCTCATATAGAAATCACAGTTGCCCAAAAATTAGGTCATTACGACGAGTAGAAGTGCCAAAACAGTGTATTTCTACGTTTCCATAGCTTTTTTCGGGGCTACCTCAATACATGAACCCAGAGAACCGTTGACCCGAACGCTTTGAAATTTCTACCACATGTGATACTCATATAGAAATCACAGTGGCCCAAAAATCAGGTCATTTCGACGAGTAGAAGTTCCAAAACAGTGTATTTATCCGTTTCCACGCCTTTTTTCGAGGCTATCTCAAAACTTGAACCCCAAGAACCGTTAACCCGAACGCTTTGAAATTTCTACCACATGTTATCCTCATATAGAAATCACAGTAGCCCAAAAATCAGGTCATTTCGACGAGTAGAAGTGCCAAAACAGTGTATTTCTACGTTTCCACGCCTTTTTTCGGGGCTACCTCAAAACATGAACCACAAGAACCGTTAACCCGAACGTTTTGAAATTTCTACCACATGTTATCCTCATATAAAAGTTACAGTGGCCCAAAAATCAAGTCAGTCCGACGAGTAGAAGTGCCAAAACAGTGTATTTCTTCGTTTACACGCCTTTTTTCGGGGCTATTTCAAAACATGAACCCCAAGAACCGTTAACCCGAACGCATTGAAATTTCTACCACATGTTATTCTCATATAGAAATCACAGTGGCTCAAAAATTAGGTCATTACGACGAGTAGAAGTGCCAAAACAGTGTATTTCTCCATTTCCATGGCTTTTTTCGGGGCTACCTCAAAACATGAACCCCCAGAACTGTTAACCCTAACGTTTTGAAATTTCTACCACATGTTATACTCATATAGAAATCACAGTGGCCCAAATATCAGGTCATTTCGACGAGTAGAAGTGCCAAAACAGTGTATTTCTCCGTTTCCACGCCTTCTTTCGGGGCTACCTCAAAACATGAACCCAGAGAACCGTTAACTCAAACGCTTTGAAATTTCTACCACATGTTATTCTCATATAAAAATCACAGTGACCCAAAAATCAGGTCAGTCCGACGAGTAGAAGTGCCAAAAAAGTGTATTTCTCCGTTTCGAAGCCTTTTTTCATGGCTACCTCAAAACATGAACCCCAAGAACCGTTAACCCGAACATTTTGAAATTTCTACCACATGTTATCCTAATATAGAAATCACAATGGATCAAAAATCAGGTCATTCCGACGAGTAGAAGTGCCAAAACAGTGTATTTCTCCTTTTCCAAGCATTTTTTCGGGGATACCTCAAAACATGAACCACAAGAACAGTTAACTCGAACATTTTGAAATTTTTACCACAAGTTATCCTGATATAAAAATCACAGTGGACCAAAAATCAGGTCAGTCCGATGAATAGAAGTGCCAAAACAGTGTATTTCTCAGTTTCCACGCCTTTTTTCGGGGCTACCTCAAAACATGAAAACGAAGAACCGTTTACCCTGAACGCTTTGAAATTTCTACCACATGTTATCCTCATATAGAAATCTTAGTGGCCCAAAAATTAGGTCATTACGACGAGTAGAAGTGCCAAAACAGTGTATTTCTCCGTTTCCATAGCTTTTTTCGGGGCTACCTCAATACATGAACCCAGAGAACCGTTAACCCGAACGCTTTGAAATTTCTACCACATGTTACACTCATATAGAAATCACAGTGGCCCGAAAATCAGGTCATTTCGATGAGTAGAAGTGCCAAAACAGTGTATTTATCCGTTTCCACGCCTTTTTTCGGGGCTATCTCAAAACTTGAACCCCAAGAACCATTAACCCGAACGCTTTGAAATTTCTACCACATGTTATTCTCATATAAAAATCACAGTGGCCCAAAAATCAGGTCATTTCGACGAGTAGAAGTGCCAAAACAGTGTATTTCTCCGTTTCCACGCCTTTTTCGGGGCTACCTCAAAACATGAACCACAAGAACCGTTAACCCGAACATTTTGAAATTTCTACCACATGTTATCCTGATATAAAAATCACAATGGCCCAAAAATCAAGTCAGTCCGACGAGTAGAAGTGCCAAAACAGTGTATTTCTTCGTTTACACGCCTTTTTTCGGGGCTATTTCAAAACATGAACCCCAAGAACCGTTAACCCGAACGCTTTGAAATTTCTACCACATGTTATCCTCATATAGAAATCACAGTGGCCCAAAAATTAGGTCATTACGACGAGTACAAGTGCCAAAACAGTGTATTTTTCCGATTCCACGCCTTTTTTCGGGCTAACTCAAAACATGAACCCCAAGAAGCGTTAACCCGAACGCTTTGAAATTTCTACCACATGTTATTCTCATATAGAAATCACAGTGGCTCAAAAATTAGGTCATTACGACGAGTAGAAGTGCCAAAACAGTGTATTTCTCCATTTCCATGGCTTTTTTCGGGGCTACCTCAAAACATGAACCCCCAGAACTGTTAACCCTAACCTTTTGAAATTTCTACCACATGTTTTACTAATATAGAAATCACAATGGCCCAAATATCAGGTCATTTCGACGAGTAGAAGTTCCAAAACAGTGTATTTCTCCGTTTCCACGCCTTCTTTCGGGGCTACCTCAAAACATGAACCCAGAGAACCGTTAACTCAAACGCTTTGAAATTTCTACCACATGTTATTCTCATATAAAAATCACAGCGACCCAAAAATCAGGTCAGTCCGACGAGTAGAAGTGCCAAAAAAGTGTATTTCTCTGTTTCGAAGCCTTTTTTAATGGCTACCTCAAAACATGAACCCCAAGAACCGTTAACCCGAACATTTTGAAATTTCTACCACATGTTATCCTAATATAGAAATCACAATGGATCAAAAATCAGATCATTCCGACGAGTAGAAGTGACAAAACAGTGTATTTCTCCTTTTCCAAGCCTTTTTTCGGGGATACCTCAAAACATGAACCACAAGAACTGTTAACTCGAACATTTTGAAATTTTTAACACAAGTTATCCTCATATAAAAATAACAGTGGACCAAAAATCAGGTCAGTCCGACGAGTAGAAGTGCCAAAACAGTGTATTTCTCAGTTTCCACGCCTTTTTTCGGGGCCACCTCAAAACATGAAAACGAAGAACCGTTAACCCTGAACGCTTTGAAATTTCTACCACATGTTATCCTCATATAGAAATCACAGTGGCCCAAAAATTAGGTCATTACGACCAGTACAAGTGCCAAAACAGTGTATTTCTCCGATTCCACGCCTTTTTTCGGGCTAACTCAAAACATGAACCCCAAGAACCGTTAACCCGAACGCTTTGAAATTTCTACCACATGTTATTCTCATATAGAAATCACAGTGGCTCAAAAATTAGGTCATTACGATGAGTAGAAGTGCAAAAACAGTGTATTTCTCCATTTCCATGGCTTTTTTCGGGGCTACCTCAAAACATGAACCCCCAGAACTGTTAACCCTAACGTTTTCAAATTTCTACCACATGTTATACTCATATAGAAATCATAGTGGCCCAAATATCAGGTCATTTCGACGAGTAGAAGTGCCAAAACAGTGTATTTCTCCGTTTCCACGCCTTTTTTCGGAGCTACCTCAAAACATGAACCCAGAGAACCGTTAACTCAAACGCTTTGAAATTTCTACCACATGTTATTCTCATATAAAAATCACAGTGACCCAAAAATCAGGTCAGTCCGACGAGTAGAAGTGCCAAAAAAGTGTATTTCTCCGTTTCGAAGCCTTTTTTCGTGGCTACCTCAAAACATGAACCCCAAGAACCGTTAACCCGAACATTTTGAAATTTCTACCACATGTTATCCTAATATAGAAATCACAATGGATCAAAAATCAGGTCATTCCGACGAGTAGAAGTGCCAAAACAGTGTATTTCTCCTTTTCCAAGCCTTTTTTCGGGGATACCTCAAAACATGAACCACAAGAACCGTTAACTCGAACATTTTGAAATTTTTACCACAAGTTATCCTCATATAAAAATCACAGTGGATCAAAAATCAGGTCAGTCCGACGAGTAGAAGTGCCAAAACAGTGTATTTCTCAATTTCCACGTCTTTTTTCGGGGCTACCTCAAAACATGAAAACGAAGAACCGTTAACCCTTAACGCTTTGAAATTTCTACCACATGTTATCCTCATATAGAAATCTTAGTGGCCCAAAAATTAGGTCATTACGACGAGTAGAAGTGCCAAAACAGTGTATTTCTCCGTTTCCATAGCTTTTTTCGGGGCTACCTCAATACAGGAACCCAGAGAACTGTTAACCCGAACGCTTTGAAATTTCTACCACATGTTATACTCATATAGAAATCACAGTGGCCAAAATATCAGGTCATTTCGACGAGTAGAAGTGCCAAAACAGTGTATTTATCCGTTTCCACGCTTTTTTTCGGGGCTATCTCAAAACTTGAACCCCAAGAACCGTTAACCCGAACGCTTTGAAATTTCTACCACATGTTATTCTCATATAAAAATCACAGTGGCCCAAAAATCAGGTCATTTCGACGAGTAGAAGTGCCAAAACAGTGTATTTCTCCGTTTCCACGCCTTTTTTCGGGGCTACCTCAAAACATGAACCACAAGAACCGTTAACCCGAACATTTTGAAATTTCTACCACATGTTATCCTCATATAAAAATCAAAGTGGCCCAAAAATCAAGTCAGTCCGACGAGTAGAAGTGCCAAAACAGTGTATTTCTTCGTTTACACGCCTTTTTTCGGGGCTATTTCAAAACATGAACCCCAAGAACCGTTAACCCGAACGCTTTGAAATTTCTACCACATGTTATTCTCATATAGAAATAACAGTGGCTCAAAAATTAGGTCATTACAACGAGTAGAAGTGCCAAAACAGTGTATTTCTCCATTTCCATGGCTTTTTTCGGGGCTACCTCAGAACATGAACCCCCAGAACTGTTAACCCTAACGTTTTGAAATTTCTACCACATGTTATACTCATATAGAAATCACAGTGGCCCAAATATCAGGTCATTTCGACGAGTAGAAGTGCCAAAACAGTGTATTTCTCCGTTTCCACGCCTTCTTTCGGGGCTACCTCAAAACATGAACCCAGAGAACCGTTAACTCAAACGCTTTGAAATTTCTACCACATGTTATTCTCATATAAAAATCACAGTGACCCAAAAATCAGGTCAGTCCGACGAGTAGAAGTGCCAAAAATGTGTATTTCTCCGTTTCGAAGCCTTTTTTCATGGCTACCTCAAAACATGAACCCCAAGAACCGTTAACCCGAACATTTTGAAATTTCTATCACATGTTATCCTAATATAGAAATCACAATGGATCAAAAATCAGGTCATTCCGACGAGTAGAAGTGCCAAAACAGTGTATTTCTCCTTTTCCAAGCCTTTTTTCGGGGATACCTCAAAACATGAACCACAAGAACCGTTAACTCGAACATTTTGAAATTTTTACCACAATTTGTCCTCATATAAAAATCACAGTGGACCAAAAATCAGGTCAGTCCGATGAATAGAAGTGCCAAAACAGTGTATTTCTCAGTTTCCACGCCTTTTTTCGGGGCTACCTCAAAACATGAAAACGAAGAACATTTTACCCTGAACGCTTTGAAATTTCTACCACATGTTATCCTCATATAGAAATCTTAGTGGCCCAAAAATTAGGTCATTACGACGAGTAGAAGTGCCAAAACAGTGTATTTCTCCGTTTCCATAGCTTTTTTCGGGGCTACCTCAATACATGAACCCAGAGAACCGTTAACCCGAACACTTTGAAATTTCTACCACATGTTACACTCATATAGAAATCACAGTGGCCCGAAAATCAGGTCATTTCGACGAGTAGAAGTGCCAAAACAGTGTATTTATCCGTTTCCACGCTTTTTTTCGGGGCTATCTCAAAACTTGAACCCCAAGAACCGTTAACCCGAACGCTTTGAAATTTCTACCACATGTTATTCTCATATAAAAATCACAGTGGCCCAAAATTCAGGTCATTTTGACGAGTAGAAGTGCCAAAACAGTGTATTTCTCCGTTTCCACGCCTTTTTTCGGGGCTACCTCAAAACATGAACCACAAGAACCGTTAACCCGCACATTTTGAAATTTCTACCACATGTTATCCTCATATAAAAATCAAAGTGGCCCAAAAATCAAGTCAGTCCGACGAGTCGAAGTGCCAAAACAGTGTATTTCTTCGTTTACACGCCTTTTTTCGGGGCTATTTCAAAACATGAACCCCAAGAACCGTTAACCCGAACGCTTTGAAATTTCTACCACATGTTATTCTCATATAGAAATCACAGTGGCTCAAAAATTAGGTCATTACGACGAGTAGAAGTGCCAAAACAGTGTATTTCTCCATTTCCATGGCTTTTTTCGGGGCTACCTCAAAACATGAACCCCCAGAACTGTTAACCCTAACGTTTTGAAATTTCTACCACATGTTATACTCATATAGAAATCTTAGTGGCCCAAATATCAGGTCATTTCGACGAGTATAAGTGCCAAAACAGTATATTTCTCCGTTTCCACGCCTTTTTCGGGGCTACCTCAAAACATTAACCCACAGAACCGTTAACTAAAACTCTTTGAAATTTCTACCACATGTTATTCTCATATAAAAATCACAGTGACACAAAAATCAGGTCAGTCCGACGAGTAGAAGTGCCAAAAAAGTGTATTTCTCCTTTTCGAAGCCTTTTTTCATGGCTACCTCAAAACATGAACCCCAAGAACCGTTAACCCGAACATTTTGAAATTTCTACCACATGTTATTCTAATATAGAAATCACAATGGATCAAAAATCAGGTCATTCCGACGAGTAGAAGTGCCAAAACAGTGTATTTCTCCTTTTCCAAGCCTTTTTTCGCGGATACCTCAAAACATGAAAACCAAGGGTTCAGGGTTCAGGGTTTTACCACAAGTTATCCTCATATAAAAATCACAGTGGATCAAGCCAAAACAGTGTATTTCTCAGTTTCCACGCCTTTTTTCATGGCTACCTCAAAACATGAACCCCAAGAACCGTTAACCCGAACATTTTGAAATTTCTACCACATGTTATCCTAATATAGAAATCACAATGGATCAAAAATCAGATCATTCCGACGAGTAGAAGTGACAAAACAGTGTATTTCTCCTTTTCCAAGCCTTTTTTCGGGGATACCTCAAAACATGAACCACAAGAACCGTTAACTCGAACATTTTGAAATTTTTAACACAAGTTATCCTCATATAAAAGTAACAGTGGACCAAAAATCAGGTCAGTCCGACGAGTAGAAGTGCCAAAACAGTGTATTTCTCAGTTTCCACGCCTTTTTTCGGGGCCACCTCAAAACATGAAAACGAAGAACCGTTAACCCTGAACGCTTTGAAATTTCTACCACATGTTATCCTCATATAGAAATCACAGTGGCCCAAAAATTAGGTCATTACGACCAGTACAAGTGCCAAAACAGTGTATTTCTCCGATTCCACGCCTTTTTTCGGGCTAACTCAAAACATGAACCCCAAGAACCGTTAACCCGAACGCTTTGAAATTTCTACCACATGTTATTCTCATATAGAAATCATAGTGGCTCAAAAATTAGGTCATTACGACGAGTAGAAGTGCAAAAACAGTGTATTTCTCCATTTCCATGGCTTTTTTTCGGGGCTACCTCAAAACATGAACCCCCAGAACTGTTAACCCTAACGTTTTCAAATTTCTACCACATGTTATACTCATATAGAAATCATAGTGGCCCAAATATCAGGTCATTTCGACGAGTAGAAGTGCCAAAACAGTGTATTTCTCCGTTTCCACGCCTTTTTTTCGGAGCTACCTCAAAACATGAACCCAGAGAACCGTTAACTCAAACGCTTTGAAATTTCTACCACATGTTATTCTCATATAAAAATCACAGTGACCCAAAAATCAGGTCAGTCCGACGAGTAGAAGTGCCAAAAAAGTGTATTTCTCCGTTTCGAAGCCTTTTTTCGTGGCTACCTCAAAACATGAACCCCAAGAACCGTTAACCCGAACATATTGAAATTTCTACCACATGTTATCCTAATATAGAAATCACAATGGATCAAAAATCAGGTCATTCCGACGAGTAGAAGTGCCAAAACAGTGTATTTCTCCTTTTCCAAGCCTTTTTTCGGGGATACCTCAAAACATGAACCACAAGAACCGTTAACTCGAACATTTTGAGATTTTTACCACAAGTTATCCTCATATAAAAATCACAGTGGATCAAAAATCAGGTCAGTCCGACGAGTAGAAGTGCCAAAACAGTGTATTTCTCAATTTCCACGTCTTTTTTCGGGGCTACCTCAAAACATGAAAACCAAGAACCGTTAACCCTGAACGCTTTGAAATTTCTACCAAATGTTATCCTCATATAGAAATCTTAGTGGCCCAAAAATTAGGTCATTACGACGAGTAGAAGTGCCAAAACAGTGTATTTCTCCGTTTCCATAGCTTTTTTCGGGGCTACCTCAATACAGGAACCCAGAGAACCGTTAACCCGAACGCTTTGAAATTTCTACCACATGTTATACTCATATAGAAATCACAGTGGCCCAAATATCAGGTCATTTCGACGAGTAGAAGTGCCAAAACAGTGTATTTATCCTTTTCCACGCTTTTTTTTCGGGGCTATCTCAAAACTTGAACCCCAAGAACCGTTAACCCGAACGCTTTGAAATTTCTACCACATGTTATTCTCATATAAAAATCACAGTGGTCCAAAAATCAGGTCATTTCGACGAGTAGAAGTGCCAAAACAGTGTATTTCTCCGTTTCCACGCCTTTTTTCGGGGCTACCTCAAAACATGAACCACAAGAACCGTTAACCCGAACATTTTGAAATTTCTACCACATGTTATCCTCATATAAAAATCAAAGTGGCCCAAAAATCAAGTCAGTCCGACGAGTAGAAGTGCCAAAACAGTGTATTTCTTCGTTTACACGCCTTTTTTTGGGGCTATTTCAAAACATGAACCCCAAGAACCGTTAACCCGAACGCTTTGAAATTTCTACCACATGTTATTCTCATATAGAAATAACAGTGGCTCAAAAATTAGGTCATTACAACGAGTAGAAGTGCCAAAACAGTGTATTTCTCCATTTCCATGGCTTTTTTCGGGGCTACCTCAAAACATGAACCCCCAGAACTGTTAACCCTAACGTTTTGAAATTTCTACCACATGTTATACTCATATAGAAATCACAGTGGCCCAAATATCAGGTCATTTCGACGAGTAGAAGTGCCAAAACAGTGTATTTCTCCGTTTCCACGCCTTCTTTCGGGGCTACCTCAAAACATGAACCCAGAGAACCGTTAACTCAAACGCTTTGAAATTTCTACCACATGTTATTCTCATATAAAAATCACAGTGACCCAAAAATCAGGTCAGTCCGACGAGTAGAAGTGCCAAAAATGTGTATTTCTCCGTTTCGAAGCCTTTTTTCATGGCTACCTCAAAACATGAACCCAAGAACCGTTAACCGAACATTTTGAAATTTCTATCACATGTTATCCTAATATAGAAATCACAATGGATCAAAAATCAGGTCATTCCGACGAGTAGAAGTGCCAAAACAGTGTATTTCTCCTTTTCCAAGCCTTTTTTCGGGGATACCTCAAAACATGAACCACAAGAACCGTTAACTCGAACATTTTGAAATTTTTACCACAAGTTATCCTCATATAAAAATCACAGTGGACCAAAAATCAGGTCAGTCCGATGAATAGAAGTGCCAAAACAGTGTATTTCTCAGTTTCCACGCCTTTTTTCGGGGCTACCTCAAAACATGAAAACGAAGAACCGTTTACCCTGAACGCTTTGAAATTTCTACCACATGTTATCCTCATATAGAAATCTTAGTGGCCCAAAAATTAGGTCATTACGACGAGTAGAAGTGCCAAAACAGTGTATTTCTCCGTTTCCATAGCTTTTTTCGGGGCTACCTCAATACAGGAACCCAGAGAACCGTTAACCCGAACGCTTTGAAATTTCTACCACATGTTACACTCATATAGAAATCACAGTGGCCCAAATATCAGGTCATTTCGACGAGTAGAAGTGCCAAAACAGTGTATTTATCCGTTTCCACGCTTTTTTTCGGGGCTATCTCAAAACTTGAACCCCAAGAACCGTTAACCCGAACGCTTTGAAATTTCTACCACATGTTATCCTCATATAAAAATCACAGTGGCCCAAAAATCAGGTCATTTCGACGAGTAGAAGTGCCAAAACAGTGTATTTCTCCGTTTCCACGTCTTTTTTCGGGGCTACCTCAAAACATGAACCACAAGAACCGTTAACCCGAACGCTTTGAAATTTCTACCACATGTTATTCTCATATAAAAATCACAGTGGCCCAAAAATCAGGTCATTTCGACGAGTAGAAGTGCCAAAACAGTGTATTTCTCCGTTTCCACGCCTTTTTTCGGGGCTACCTCAAAACATGAACCACAAGAACCTTTTACCCGAACATTTTGAAATTTCTACCACATGTTATCCTCATATAAAAATCAAAGTGGCCCAAAAATCAAGTCAGTCCGACGAGTAGAAGTGCCAAAACAGTGTATTTCTTCGTTTACACGCCTTTTTTAGGGGCTATTTCAAAACATGAACCCCAAGAACCGTTAACCCGAACGCTTTGAAATTTCTACCACATGTTATTCTCATATAGAAATCACAGTGGCTCAAAAATTAGGTCATTACGACGAGTAGTAGTGCCAAAACAGTGTATTTCTCCATTTCCATGGCTTTTTTTCGGGGCTACCTCAAAACATGAACCCCCAGAACTGTTAACCCTAACGTTTTGAAATTTCTACAACATGTTATACTCATATAGAAATCATAGTGGCCCAAATATCAGGTCATTTCGACGAGTATAAGTGCCAAAACAGTGTATTTCTCCGTTTCCACGCCTTTTTTCGGGGCTACCTCAAAACATGAACCCAGAGAACCGTTAACTAAAACGCTTTGAAATTTCTACCACATGTTATTCTCATATAAAAATCACAGTGACCCAAAAATCAGGTCAGTCCGACGAGTAGAAGTGCCAAAAAAGTGTATTTCTCCTTTTCGAAGCCTTTTTTCATGGCTACCTCAAAACATGAACCCCAAGAACCGTTAACCCGAACATTTTGAAATTTCTACCACATGTTATCCTAATATAGAAATCACAATGGATCAAAAATCAGGTCATTCCGACGAGTAGATGTGCCAAAACAGTGTATTTCTCCTTTTCCAAGCCTTTTTTCGCGGATACCTCAAAACATGAAAACCAAGGGTTCAGGGTTCAGGGTTTTACCACAAGTTATCCTCATATAAAAATCACAGTGGATCAAAAATCAGGTCAGTCCGACGAGTAGAAGTGCCAAAACAGTGTATTTCTCAGTTTCCACGCCTTTTTTCGGGGCTACCTCAAAACATGAAAACCAAGAACCGTTAACCCTGAACGCTTTGAAATTTCAACCACATGTTATCCTCATATAGAAATCACAGTGGCCCAAAAATTAGGTCATTACGATGAGTAGAAGTGCCAAAACAGTGTATTTCTCCGTTTCCATAGCTTTTTTCGAGGCTACCTCAATACATGAACCCAGAGAACCGTTGACCCGAACGCTTTGAAATTTCTACTACATGTAATAATCATATAGAAATCAAAGTGGCCCAAAAATCAGGTCATTTCGACGAGTAGAAGTTCCAAAACAGTGTATTTATCCGTTTCCACGCCTTTTTCCGGGGCTATCTCAAAACTTGAACCCCAAGAACCGTTAACCCGAACGCTTT
Organism: Schizonepeta tenuifolia; assembly: GCA_029490685.1. Taxonomy (NCBI): domain Eukaryota; kingdom Viridiplantae; phylum Streptophyta; class Magnoliopsida; order Lamiales; family Lamiaceae; genus Schizonepeta; species Schizonepeta tenuifolia. The sequence goes on from JANLIY010000038.1 coordinate 90,503, forward strand.
GAAATTTCTACCACATGTTACACTCATATAGAAATCACAGTGGCCCGATAATCAGGTCATTTCGACGAGTAGAAGTGCCAAAACAGTGTATTTATCCGTTTCCACGCCTTTTTTCGGGGCTATCTCAAAACTTGAACCCCAAGAACCATTAACCCGAACGCTTTGAAATTTCTACCACATGTTATTCTCATATAAAAATCACAGTGGCCCAAAAATCAGGTCATTTCGACGAGTAGAAGTGCCAAAACAGTGTATTTCTCCGTTTCCACGCCTTTTTCGGGGCTACCTCAAAACATGAACCACAAGAACCGTTAACCCGAACGTTTTGAAATTTCTACCACATGTTATCCTGATATAAAAATCACAGTGGCCCAAAAATCAAGTCAGTCCGACGAATAGAAGTGCCAAAACAGTGTATTTCTTCGTTTACACGCCTTTTTTCGGGGCTATTTCAAAACATGAACCCCAAGAACCGTTAACCCGAACGCTTTGAAATTTCTACCACATGTTATCCTCATATAGAAATCACAGTGGCCCAAAAATTAGGTCATTACGACGAGTACAAGTGCCAAAACAGTGTATTTTTCCGATTCCACGCCTTTTTTCGGGCTAACTCAAAACATGAACCCCAAGAACCGTTAACCCGAATGCTTTGAAATTTCTACCACATGTTATTCTCATATAGAAATCACAGTGGCTCAAAAATTAGGTCATTACGACGAGTAGAAGTGCCAAAACAGTGTATTTCTCCATTTCCATGGCTTTTTTCGGGGCTACCTCAAAACATGAACCCCCAGAACTGTTAACCCTAACGTTTTGAAATATCTACCACATGTTATACTCATATAGAAATCACAGTGGCCCAAATATCAGGTCATTTCGACGAGTAGAAGTGCCAAAACAGTGTATTTCTCCGTTTCCACGCCTTCTTTCGGGGCTACCTCAAAACATGAACCCAGAGAACCGTTAACTCAAACGCTTTGAAATTTCTACCACATGTTATTCTCATATAAAAATCACAGTGACCCAAAAATCAGGTCACTCCGACGAGTAGAAGTGCCAAAAATGTTTATTTCTCCGTTTCGAAGCCTTTTTTCATGGCTACCTCAAAACATGAACCCCAAGAACCGTTAACCCGAACATTTTGAAATTTCTATCACATGTTATCCTAATATAGAAATCACAATGGATCAAAAATCAGGTCATTCCGACGAGTAGAAGTGCCAAAACAGTGTATTTCTTCTTTTCCAAGCCTTTTTTCGGGGATACCTCAAAACATGAACCACAAGAACCGTTAACTCGAAAATTTTGAAATTTTTACCACAAGTTATCCTCATATAAAAATCACAGTGGACCAAAAATCAGGTCAGTCCGATGAATAGAAGTGCCAAAACAGTGTATTTCTCAATTTCCACGCCTTTTTTCGGGGCTACCTCAAAACATGAAAACGAAGAACCGTTTACCCTGAACGCTTTGAAATTTCTACCACATGTTATCCTCATATAGAAATCTTAGTGGCCCAAAAATTAGGTCATTACGACGAGTAGAAGTGCCAAAACAGTGTATTTCTCCGTTTCCATAGCTTTTTTCGGGGCTACCTCAATACATGAACCCAGAGAACCGTTAACCCGAACGCTTTGAAATTTCTACCACATGTTACACTCATATAGAAATCACAGTGGCCCGAAAATCAGGTCATTTCGACGAGTAGAAGTGCCAAAACAGTGTATTTATCCGTTTCCACGCTTTTTTTCGGGGGTTTCCCAAAACTTGAACCCCAAGAACCGTTAACCCGAACTCTTTGAAATTTCTACCACATGTTATTCTCATATAAAAATCACAGTGGCCCAAAAATCAGGTCATTTCGACGAGTAGAAGTGCCAAAACAGTGTATTTCTCCGTTTCCACGCCTTTTTTCGGGGCTACCTCAAAACATGAACCACAAGAACCGTTAACCCGAACATTTTGAAATTTCTACCACATGTTATCCTCATATAAAAATCAAACTGGCTCAAAACTCAAGTCAGTCCGACGAGTCGAAGTGCCAAAACAGTGTATTTCTTCGTTTACACGCCTTTTTTCGGGGCTATTTCAAAACATGAACCCCAAGAACTGTTAACCCGAACGCTTTGAAATTTCTACCACATGTTATTCTCATATAGAAATCACAGTGGCTCAAAAATTAGGTCATTACGACGAGTAGAAGTGCCAAAACAGTGTATTTCTCCATTTCCATGGCTTTTTTCGGGGCTACCTCAAAACATGAACCCCCAGAACTGTTAACCCTAACGTTTTGAAATTTCTACCACATGTTATACTCATATAGAAATCTTAGTGGCCCAAATATCAGGTCATTTCGACGAGTATAAGTGCCAAAACAGTGTATTTCTCCGTTTCCACGCCTTTTTCGGGGCTACCTCAAAACATGAACCCAGAGAACCGTTAACTAAAACGCTTTGAAATTTCTACCACATGTTATTCTCATATAAAAATCACAGTGACACAAAAATCAGGTCAGTCCGACGAGTAGAAGTGCCAAAAAAGTGTATTTCTCCTTTTCGAAGCCTTTTTTCATGGCTACCTCAAAACATGAACCCCAAGAACCGTTAACCCGAACATTTTGAAATTTCTACCACATGTTATCCTAATATAGAAATCACAATGGATCAAAAATCAGGTCATTCCGACGAGTAGAAGTGCCAAAACAGTGTATTTCTCCTTTTCCAAGCCTTTTTTCGCGGATACCTCAAAACATGAAAACCAAGGGTTCAGGGTTCAGGGTTTTACCACAAGTTATCCTCATATAAAAATCACAGTGGATCAAAAATCAGGTCAGTCCGACGAGTAGAAGTGCCAAAACAGTGTATTTCTCAGTTTCCACGCCTTTTTTCGGGGCTACCTCAAAACATGAAAACCAAGAACCGTTAACCCTGAACGCTTTGAAATTTTAACCACATGTTATCCTCATATAGAAATCATAGTGGCCCAAAAATTAGGTCATTACGACGAGTAGAAGTGCCAAAACAGTGTATTTCTCCGTTTCCATAGCTTTTTTCGGGGTTACCTCAATACATGAACCCAGAGAACCGTTGACCCGAACGCTTTGAAATTTCTACCACATGTAATACTCATATAGAAATCACAGTGGCCCAAAAATCAGGTCATTTCGACGAGTAGAAGTTCCAAAACAGTGTATTTCTCCGTTTCCACGCCTTTTTTCGGGGCTACCTCAAAACATGAACCACAAGAACCGTTAACCCGAACGATTTGAAATTTCTACCACATGTTATCCTAATATAGAAATCACAATGGATCAAAAATCAGGTCATTCCGACGAGTAGAAGTGCCAAAACATTGTATTTCTCCTTTTCCAAGCCTTTTTTCGGGGATACCTCAAAACATGAACCACAAGAACCGTTAACTCGAACATTTTGAAATTTTTACCACAAGTTATCCTCATATAAAAATCACAGTGGACCAAAAATCAGGTCAGTCCGATGAATAGAAGTGCCAAAACAGTGTATTTCTCAGTTTCCACGCCTTTTTTCGGGGCTACCTCAAAACATGAAAACGAAGAACCGTTTACCCTGAACGCTTTGAAATTTCTACCACATGTTATCCTCATATAGAAATCTTAGTGGCCCAAAAATTAGGTCATTACGACGAGTAGAAGTGCCAAAACAGTGTATTTCTCCGTTTCCATAGCTTTTTTCGGGGCTACCTCAATACATGAACCCAGAGAACCGTTAACCCGAACGCTTTGAAATTTCTACCACATGTTACACTCATATAGAAATCACAGTGGCCCGAAAATCAGGTCATTTCGACGAGTAGAAGTGCCAAAACAGTGTATTTATCCGTTTCCACGCCTTTTTTCGGGGCTATCTCAAAACTTGAACCCCAAGAACCATTAACCCGAACGCTTTGAAATTTCTACCACATGTTATTCTCATATAAAAATCACAGTGGCCCAAAAATCAGGTCAGTCCGACGAGTAGAAGTGCCGAAAAAGTGTATTTCTCCTTTTCGAAGCCTTTTTTCATGGCTACCTCAAAACATGAACCCCAAGAACCGTTAACCCGAACATTTTGAAATTTCTACCACATGTTATCCTAATATAGAAATCACAATGGATCAAAAATCAGGTCATTCCGACGAGTAGAAGTGCCAAAACAGTGTATTTCTTCGTTTACACGCCTTTTTTCGGGGCTATTTCAAAACATGAACCCCAAGAACCGTTAACCCGAACGCTTTGAAATTTCTACCACATGTTATCCTCATATAGAAATCACAGTGGCCCAAAAATTAGGTCATTACGACGAGTACAAGTGCCAAAACAGTATATTTTTCCGATTCCACGCCTTTTTTCGGGCTAACTCAAAACATGAACCCCAAGAACCGTTAACCCGAACGCTTTGAAATTTCTACCACATGTTATTCTCATATAGAAATCACAGTGGCTCAAAAATTAGGTCATTACGACGAGTAGAAGTGCCAAAACAGTGTATTTCTCCATTTCCATGGCTTTTTTCGGGGCTACCTCAAAACATGAACCCCCAGAACTGTTAACCCTAACCTTTTGAAATTTCTACCACATGTTATACTCATATAGAAATCACAGTGGCCCAAATATCAGGTCATTTCGACGAGTAGAAGTTCCAAAACAGTGTATTTCTCCGTTTCCACGCCTTCTTTCGGGGTTACCTCAAAACATGAACCCAGAGAACCGTTAACTCAAACGCTTTGAAATTTCTACCACATGTTATTCTCATATAAAAATCACAGCGACCCAAAAATCAGGTCAGTCCGACGAGTAGAAGTGCCAAAAAAGTGTATTTCTCCGTTTCGAAGCCTTTTTTCATGGCTACCTCAAAACATGAACCCCAAGAACCGTTAACCCGAACATTTTGAAATTTCTACCACATGTTATCCTAATATAGAAATCACAATGGATCAAAAATCAGATCATTCCGACGAGTAGAAGTGACAAAACAGTGTATTTCTCCTTTTCCAAGCCTTTTTTCGGGGATACCTCAAAACATAAACCACAAGAACCGTTAACTCGAACATTTTGAAATTTTTAACACAAGTTATCCTCATATAAAAATAACAGTGGACCAAAAATCAGGTCAGTCCGACGAGTAGAAGTGCCAAAACAGTGTATTTCTCAGTTTCCACGCCTTTTTTCGGGGCCACCTCAAAACATGAAAACGAAGAACCGTTAACCCTGAACGCTTTGAAATTTATACCACATGTTATCCTCATATAGAAATCACAGTGGCCCAGAAATTAGGTCATTACGACCAGTACAAGTGCCAAAACAGTGTATTTCTCCGATTCCACGCCTTTTTTCGGGCTAACTCAAAACATGAACCCCAAGAACCGTTAACCCGAACGCTTTGAAATTTCTACCACATGTTATTCTCATATAGAAATCACAGTGGCTCAAAAATTAGGTCATTACGACGAGTAGAAGTGCAAAAACAGTGTATTTCTCCATTTCCATGGCTTTTTTCGGGGCTACCTCAAAACATGAACCCCCAGAACTGTTAACCCTAACGTTTTCAAATTTCTACCACATGTTATACTCATATAGAAATCATAGTGGCCCAAATATCAGGTCATTTCGACGAGTAGAAGTGCCAAAACAGTGTATTTCTCCGTTTCCACGCCTTTTTTCGGAGCTACCTCAAAACATGAACCCAGAGAACCGTTAACTCAAACGCTTTGAAATTTCTACCACATGTTATTCTCATATAAAAATCACAGTGACCCAAAAATCAGGTCAGTCCGACGAGTAGAAGTGCCAAAAAAGTGTATTTCTCCGTTTCGAAGCCTTTTTTCGTGGCTACCTCAAAACAGGAACCCCAAGAACCGTTAACCCGAACATTTTGAAATTTCTACCACATGTTATCCTAATATAGAAATCACAATGGATCAAAAATCAGGTCATTCCGACGAGTAGAAGTGCCAAAACAGTGTATTTCTCCTTTTCCAAGCCTTTTTTCGGGGATACCTCAAAACATGAACCACAAGAACCGTTAACTCGAACATTTTGAAATTTTTACCACAAGTTATCCTCATATAAAAATCACAGTGGATCAAAAATCAGGTCAGTCCGACGAGTAGAAGTGCCAAAACAGTGTATTTCTCAATTTCCACGTCTTTTTTCGGGGCTACCTCAAAACATGAAAACCAAGAACCGTTAACCCTGAACGCTTTGAAATTTCTACCACATGTTATCCTCATATAGAAATCTTAGTGGCCCAAAAATTAGGTCATTACGACGAGTAGAAGTGCCAAAACAGTGTATTTCTCCGTTTCCATAGCTTTTTTCGGGGCTACCTCAATACAGGAACCCAGAGAACCGTTAACCCGAACGCTTTGAAATTTCTACCACATGTTATACTCATATAGAAATCACAGTGGCCCAAATATCAGGTCATTTCGACGAGTAGAAGTGCCAAAACAGTGTATTTATCCGTTTCCACGCTTTTTTTCGGGGCTATCTCAAAACTTGAACCCCAAGAACCGTTAACCCGAACGCTTTGAAATTTCTACCACATGTTATTCTCATATAAAAATCACAGTGGCCCAAAAATCAGGTCATTTCGACGAGTAGAAGTGCCAAAACAGTGTATTTCTCCGTTTCCACGCCTTTTTTCGGGGCTACCTCAAAACATGAACCACAAGAACCGTTAACCCGAACATTTTGAAATTTCTACCACATGTTATCCTCATATAAAAATCAAAGTGGCCCAAAAATCAAGTCAGTCCGACGAGTAGAAGTGCCAAAACAGTGTATTTCTTCGTTTACACGCCTTTTTTCGGGGCTATTTCAAAACATGAACCCCAAGAACCGTTAACCCGAACGCTTTGAAATTTCTACCACATGTTATTCTCATATAGAAATAACAGTGGCTCAAAAATTAGGTCATTACAACGAGTAGAAGTGCCAAAACAGTGTATTTCTCCATTTCCATGGCTTTTTTCGGGGCTACCTCAAAACATGAACCCCCAGAACTGTTAACCCTAACGTTTTGAAATTTCTACCACATGTTAAAATCATATAGAAATCACAGTGCCCCAAATATCAGGTCATTTCGACGAGTAGAAGTGCCAAAACAGTGTATTTCTCCGTTTCCACGCCTTCTTTCGGGGCTACCTCAAAACATGAACCCAGAAAACCGTTAACTCAAACGCTTTGAAATTTCTACCACATGTTATTCTCATATAAAAATCACAGTGACCCAAAAATCAGGCCAGTCCGACGAGTAGAAGTGCCAAAACAGTGTATTTCTCCGTTTCCATAGCCTTTTTCGGGGCTACCTCAATACAGGAACCCAGAGAACCGTTAATCCGAACGCTTTGAAATTTCTACCACATGTTATACTCATATAGAAATCACAGTGGCCCAAATATCAGGTCATTTCGACGAGTAGAAGTGCCAAAACAGTGTATTTCTCCGTTTCCACGCCTTCTTTCGGGGCTACCTCAAAACATGAACCCAGAGAACCGTTAACTCAAACGCTTTGAAATTTCTACCACATGTTATCCTCATATAGAAATCTTAGTGGCCCAAAAATTAGGTCATTACGACGAGTAGAAGTGCCAAAACAGTGTATTTCTCCGTTTCCATAGCTTTTTTCGGGGCTACCTCAATACAGGAACCCAGAGAACCGTTAACCCGAACGCTTTGAAATTTCTACCACATGTTATACTCATATAGAAATCACAGTGGCCCAAATATCAGGTCATTTCGACGAGTAGAAGTGCCAAAACAGTGTATTTATCCGTTTCCACGCTTTTTTTCGGGGCTATCTCAAAACTTGAACCCCAAGAACCGTTAACCCGAACGCTTTGAAATTTCTACCACATGTTATTCTCATATAAAAATCACAGTGGCCCAAAAATCAGGTCATTTCGACGAGTAGAAGTGCCAAAACAGTGTATTTCTCCGTTTCCACGCCTTTTTTCGGGGCTACCTCAAAACATGAACCACAAGAACTGTTAACCCGAACATTTTGAAATTTCTACCACATGTTATCCTCATATAAAAATCAAAGTGGCCCAAAAATCAAGTCAGTCCGACGAGTAGAAGTGCCAAAACAGTGTATTTCTTCGTTTACACGCCTTTTTTCGGGGCTATTTCAAAACATGAACCCCAAGAACCGTTAACCCGAATGCTTTGAAATTTCTACCACATGTTATTCTCATATAGAAATAACAGTGGCTCAAAAATTAGGTCATTACAACGAGTAGAAGTGCCAAAACAGTGTATTTCTCCATTTCCATGGCTTTTTTCGGGGCTACCTCAAAACATGAACCCCCAGAACTGTTAACCCTAACGTTTTGAAATTTCTACCACATGTTATACTCATATAGAAATCACAGTGCCCCAAATATCAGGTCATTTCGACGAGTAGAAGTTCCAAAACAGTGTATTTATCCGTTTCCACGCCTTTTTTCGGGGCTATCTCAAAACTTGAACCCCAAGAAACGTTAACCCGAACGCTTTGAAATTTCTACCACATGTTATTCTCATATAAAAATCACAGTGGCCCAAAAATCAGGTCATTTCGACGAGTAGAAGTGCCAAAACAGTGTATTTCTCCGTTTCCACGCCTTTTTTTCGGGGCTACCTCAAAACATGAACCACAAGAACCGTTAACCCGAACGATTTGAAATTTCTAACACATGTTATCCTCATATAAAAATCACAGTGGCCCAAAAATCAAGTCAGTCCGACGAGTAGAAGTGCCAAAACAGTGTATTTCTTCGTTTACACGCCTTTTTTCGGGGCTATTTCAAAACATGAACCCCAAGAACCGTTAACCCGAACATTTTGAAATTTCTACCACATGTTATCCTAATATAGAAATCACAATGGATCAAAAATCAGGTCATTCAGACGAGTAGAAGTGCCAAAACAGTGTATTTCTCCTTTTCCAAGCCTTTTTTCGCGGATACCTCAAAACATGAAAACCAAGGGTTCAGGGTTCAGGGTTTTACCACAAGTTATCCTCATATAAAAATCATAGTGGATCAAAAATCAGGTCAGTCCGACGAGTAGAAGTGCCAAAACAGTGTATTTCTCAGTTTCCACGCCTTTTTTCGGGGCTACCTCAAAACATGAAAACCAAGAACCGTTAACCCTGAACGCTTTGAAATTTCAACCATATGTTATCCTCATATAGAAATCACAGTGGCCCAAAAATTAGGTCATTACGACGAGTAGAAGTGCCAAAACAGTGTATTTCTCCGTTTCCATAGCTTTTTTCGGGGTTACCTCAATACATGAACCCAGAGAACCGTTGACCCGAACGCTTTGAAATTTCTACCACATGTAATACTCATATAGAAATCACAGTGGCCCAAAAATCAGGTCATTTCGACGAGTAGAAGTTCCAAAACAGTGTATTTATCCGTTTCCACGCCTTTTTTCGGGGCTATCTCAAAACTTGAACCCCAAGAACCGTTAACCCGAACGCTTTGAAATTTCTACCACATGTTATTCTCATATAAAAATCACAGTGGCCCAAAAATCAGGTCATTTCGACGAGTAGAAGTGCCAAAACAGTGTATTTCTCCGTTTCCACGCCTTTTTTCGGGGCTACCTCAATACATGAACCACAAGAACCGTTAACCCGAACGATTTGAAATTTCTACCACATGTTATCCTCATATAAAAATCACAGTGGCCAAAAAATCAAGTCAGTCCGACTAGTAGAAGTGCCAAAACAGTGTATTTCTTCGTTTACACGCCTTTTTTCGGGGCTATTTCAAAACATGAACCCCAAGAACCGTTAACCCGAACGCTTTGAAATTTCTACCACATGTTATTCTCATATAGAAATCATAGTGGCTCAAAAATTAGGTCATTACGACGAGTAGAAGTGCCAAAACAGTGTATTTCTCCATTTCCATGGCTTTTTTCGGGGCTACCTCAAAACATGAACCCCAGAACTGTTAACCCTAACATTTTGAAATTTCTACCACATGTTATACTCATATATAAATCACAGTGGCCCAAATATCAGGTCATTTCGACGAGTAGAAGTGCCAAAACAGTGTATTTCTCCGTTTCCACGCCTTCTTTCGGGGCTACCTCAAAACATGAACCCAGAGAACCGTTAACTCAAACGCTTTGAGATTTCTACCACATGTTATTCTCATATAAAAATCACAGTGACCCAAAAATCAGGTCAGTCCGACGAGTAGAAGTGCCAAAAAAGTGTATTTCTCCGTTTCGAAGCCTTTTTTCATGGCTACCTCAAAACATGAACCCCAAGAACCGTTAACCCGAACATTTTGAAATTTCTACCACATGTTATCCTAATATAGAAATCACAATGGATCAAAAATCAGGTCATTCCGACGAGTAGAATTTCCAAAACAGTGTATTTCTCCTTTTCCAAGCCTTTTTTCGGGGATACCTCAAAACAAGAACCACAAGAACCGTTAACTCGAACATTTTGAAATTTTTACCACAAGTTATCCTCATATAAAAATCACAGTGGACCAAAAATCAGGTCAGTCCGATGAATAGAAGTGCCAAAACAGTGTATTTCTCAGTTTCCACGCCTTTTTTCGGGGCTACCTCAAAACATGAAAACGAAGAACCGTTTACCCTGAACGCTTTGAAATTTCTACCACATGTTATCCTCATATAGAAATCTTAGTGGCCCAAAAATTAGGTCATTATGACGAGTAGAAGTGCCAAAACAGTGTATTTCTCCGTTTCCATAGCTTTTTTCGGGGCTACCTCAATACATGAACCCAGAGAACCGTTAACCCGAACGCTTTGAAATTTCTACCACATGTTACACTCATATAGAAATCACAGTGGCCCGAAAATCAGGTCATTTCGACGAGTAGAAGTGCCAAAACAGTGTATTTATCCATTTCCACGCTTTTTTTCGGGGCTATCTCAAAACTTGAACCCCAAGAACCGTTAACCCGAACGCTTTGAAATTTCTACCACATGTTATTCTCATATAAAAATCACAGTGGCCCAAAAATCAGGTCATTTCGACGAGTAGAAGTGCCAAAACAGTGTATTTCTCCGTTTCCACGCCTTTTTTCGGGGCTACCTCAAAACATGAACCACAAGAACCTTTTACCCGAACATTTTGAAATTTCTACCACATGTTATCCTCATATAAAAATCAAAGTGGCCCAAAAATCAAGTCAGTCCGACGAGTAGAAGTGCCAAAACAGTGTATTTCTTCGTTTACACGCCTTTTTTAGGGGCTATTTCAAAACATGAACCCCAAGAACCGTTAACCCGAACGCTTTGAAATTTCTACCACATGTTATTCTCATATAGAAATCACAGTGGCTCAAAAATTAGGTCATTACGACGAGTAGTAGTGCCAAAACAGTGTATTTCTCCATTTCCATGGCTTTTTTCGGGGCTACCTCAAAACATGAACCCCCAGAACTGTTAACCCTAACGTTTTGAAATTTCTACCACATGTTATACTCATATAGAAATCATAGTGGCCCAAATATCAGGTCATTTCGACGAGTATAAGTGCCAAAACAGTGTATTTCTCCGTTTCCACGCCTTTTTTCGGGGCTACCTCAAAACATGAACCCAGAGAACCGTTAACTAAAACGCTTTGAAATTTCTACCACATGTTATTCTCATATAAAAATCACAGTGACCCAAAAATCAGGTCAGTCCGACGAGTAGAAGTGCCAAAAAAGTGTATTTCTCCTTTTCGAAGCCTTTTTTCATGGCTACCTCAAAACATGAACCCCAAGAACCGTTAACCCGAACATTTTGAAATTTCTACCACATGTTATCCTAATATAGAAATCACAATGGATCAAAAATCAGGTCATTCCGACGAGTAGAAGTGCCAAAACAGTGTATTTCTCCTTTTCCAAGCCTTTTTTCGCGGATACCTCAAAACATGAAAACCAAGGGTTCAGGGTTCAGGGTTTTACCACAAGTTATCCTCATATAAAAATCATAGTGGATCAAAAATCAGGTCAGTTCGACGAGTAGAAGTGCCAAAACAGTGTATTTCTCAGTTTCCACGCCTTTTTTCGGGGCTACCTCAAAACATGAAAACCAAGAACCGTTAACCCTGAACGCTTTGAAATTTCAACCATATGTTATCCTCATATAGAAATCACAGTGGCCCAAAAATTAGGTCATTACGACGAGTAGAAGTGCCAAAACAGTGTATTTCTCCGTTTCCATAGCTTTTTTCGGGGTTACCTCAATACATGAACCCAGAGAACCGTTGACCCGAACGCTTTGAAATTTCTACCACATGTAATACTCATATAGAAATCACAGTGGCCCAAAAATCAGGTCATTTCGACGAGTAGAAGTTCCAAAACAGTGTATTTATCCGTTTCCACGCCTTTTTTCGGGGCTATCTCAAAACTTGAACCCCAAGAACCGTTAACCCGAACGCTTTGAAATTTCTACCACATGTTATTCTCATATAAAAATCACAGTGGCCCAAAAATCAGGTCATTTCGACGAGTAGAAGTGCCAAAACAGTGTATTTCTCCGTTTCCACGCCTTTTTTCGGGGCTACCTCAATACATGAACCACAAGAACCGTTAACCCGAACGATTTGAAATTTCTACCACATGTTATCCTCATATAAAAATCACAGTGGCCAAAAAATCAAGTCAGTCCGACTAGTAGAAGTGCCAAAACAGTGTATTTCTTCGTTTACACGCCTTTTTTCGGGGCTATTTCAAAACATGAACCCCAAGAACCGTTAACCCGAACGCTTTGAAATTTCTACCACATGTTATTCTCATATAGAAATCACAGTGGCTCAAAAATTAGGTCATTACGACGAGTAGAAGTGCCAAAACAGTGTATTTCTCCATTTCCATGGCTTTTTTCGGGGCTACCTCAAAACATGAACCCCAGAACTGTTAACCCTAACATTTTGAAATTTCTACCACATGTTATACTCATATATAAATCACAGTGGCCCAAATATCAGGTCATTTCGACGAGTAGAAGTGCCAAAACAGTGTATTTCTCCGTTTCCACGCCTTCTTTCGGGGCTACCTCAAAACATGAACCCAGAGAACCGTTAACTCAAACGCTTTGAGATTTCTACCACATGTTATTCTCATATAAAAATCACAGTGACCCAAAAATCAGGTCAGTCCGACGAGTAGAAGTGCCAAAAAAGTGTATTTCTCCGTTTCGAAGCCTTTTTTCATGGCTACCTCAAAACATGAACCCCAAGAACCGTTAACCCGAACATTTTGAAATTTCTACCACATGTTATCCTAATATAGAAATCACAATGGATCAAAAATCAGGTCATTCCGACGAGTAGAATTTCCAAAACAGTGTATTTCTCCTTTTCCAAGCCTTTTTTCGGGGATACCTCAAAACAAGAACCACAAGAACCGTTAACTCGAACATTTTGAAATTTTTACCACAAGTTATCCTCATATAAAAATCACAGTGGACCAAAAATCAGGTCAGTCCGATGAATAGAAGTGCCAAAACAGTGTATTTCTCAGTTTCCACGCCTTTTTTCGGGGCTACCTCAAAACATGAAAACGAAGAACCGTTTACCCTGAACGCTTTGAAATTTCTACCACATGTTATCCTCATATAGAAATCTTAGTGGCCCAAAAATTAGGTCATTATGACGAGTAGAAGTGCCAAAACAGTGTATTTCTCCGTTTCCATAGCTTTTTTCGGGGCTACCTCAATACATGAACCCAGAGAACCGTTAACCCGAACGCTTTGAAATTTCTACCACATGTTACACTCATATAGAAATCACAGTGGCCCGAAAATCAGGTCATTTCGACGAGTAGAAGTGCCAAAACAGTGTATTTATCCGTTTCCACGCTTTTTTTCGGGGCTATCTCAAAACTTGAACCCCAAGAACCGTTAACCCGAACGCTTTGAAATTTCTACCACATGTTATTCTCATATAAAAATCACAGTGGCCCAAAAATCAGGTCATTTCGACGAGTAGAAGTGCCAAAACAGTGTATTTCTCCGTTTCCACGCCTTTTTTCGGGGCTACCTCAAAACATGAACCACAAGAACCTTTTACCCGAACATTTTGAAATTTCTACCACATGTTATCCTCATATAAAAATCAAAGTGGCCCAAAAATCAAGTCAGTCCGACGAGTAGAAGTGCCAAAACAGTGTATTTCTTCGTTTACACGCCTTTTTTAGGGGCTATTTCAAAACATGAACCCCAAGAACCGTTAACCCGAACGCTTTGAAATTTCTACCACATGTTATTCTCATATAGAAATCACAGTGGCTCAAAAATTAGGTCATTACGACGAGTAGTAGTGCCAAAACAGTGTATTTCTCCATTTCCATGGCTTTTTTCGGGGCTACCTCAAAACATGAACCCCCAGAACTGTTAACCCTAACGTTTTGAAATTTCTACCACATGTTATACTCATATAGAAATCATAGTGGCCCAAATATCAGGTCATTTCGACGAGTATAAGTGCCAAAACAGTGTATTTCTCCGTTTCCACGCCTTTTTTCGGGGCTACCTCAAAACATGAACCCAGAGAACCGTTAACTAAAACGCTTTGAAATTTCTACCACATGTTATTCTCATATAAAAATCACAGTGACCCAAAAATCAGGTCAGTCCGACGAGTAGAAGTGCCAAAAAAGTGTATTTCTCCTTTTCGAAGCCTTTTTTCATGGCTACCTCAAAACATGAACCCCAAGAACCGTTAACCCGAACATTTTGAAATTTCTACCACATGTTATCCTAATATAGAAATCACAATGGATCAAAAATCAGGTCATTCCGACGAGTAGAAGTGCCAAAACAGTGTATTTCTCCTTTTCCAAGCCTTTTTTCGCGGATACCTCAAAACATGAAAACCAAGGGTTCAGGGTTCAGGGTTTTACCACAAGTTATCCTCATATAAAAATCACAGTGGATCAAAAATCAGGTCAGTCCGACGAGTAGAAGTGCCAAAACAGTGTATTTCTCAGTTTCCACGCCTTTTTTCGGGGCTACCTCAAAACATGAAAACCAAGAACCGTTAACCCTGAACGCTTTGAAATTTCAACCACATGTTATCCTCATATAGAAATCACAGTGGCCCAAAAATTAGGTCATTACGACGAGTAGAAGTGCCAAAACAGTGTATTTCTCCGTTTCCATAGCTTTTTTCGGGGCTACCTCAATACATGAACCCAGAGAACCGTTGACCCGAACGCTTTGAAATTTCTACCACATGTAATACTCATATAGAAATCACAGTGGCCCAAAAATCAGGTCATTTCGACGAGTAGAAGTTCCAAAACAGTGTATTTATCCGTTTCCACGCCTTTTTTCGGGGCTATCTCAAAACTTCAACCCCAAGAAACGTTAACCCGAACGCTTTGAAATTTCTACCACATGTTATTCTCATATAAAAATCACAGTGGCCCAAAAATCAGGTCATTTCGACGAGTAGAAGTGCCAAAACAGTGTATTTCTCCGTTTCCACGCCTTTTTTCGGGGCTACCTCAAAACATGAACCACAAGAACCGTTAACCCGAACGATTTGAAATTTCTAACACATGTTATCCTCATATAAAAATCACAGTGGCCCAAAAATCAAGTCAGTCCGACGAGTAGAAGTGCCAAAACAGTGTATTTCTTCGTTTACACGCCTTTTTTCGGGGCTATTTCAAAACATGAACCCCAAGAACCGTTAACCGGAACGCTTTGAAATTTCTACCACATGTTATTCTCATATAGAAATCACAGTGGCTCAAAAATTAGGTCATTACGACGAGTAGAAGTGCCAAAACAGTGTATTTCTCCATTTCCATGGCTTTTTTTGGGGCTACCTCAAAACATGAACCCCAGAACTGTTAACCCTAACATTTTGAAATTTCTACCACATGTTATACTCATATAGAAATCACAGTGGCCCAAATATCAGGTCATTTCGACGAGTAGAAGTGCCAAAACAGTGTATTTCTCCATTTCCACGCCTTCTTTCGGGGCTACCTCAAAACATGAACCCAGAGAACCGTTAACTCAAACGCTTTGAAATTTCTACCACATGTTATTCTCATATAAAAATCACAGTGACCCAAAAATCAGGTCAGTCCGACGAGTAGAAGTGCCAAAAAAGTGTATTTCTCCGTTTCGAAGCCTTTTTTCATGGCTAACTCAAAACATGAACCCCAAAAACCGTTAACCCGAACATTTTGAAATTTCTACCACATGTTATCTTAATATAGAAATCACAATGGATCAAAAATTAGGTCATTCCGACGAGTAGAATTTCCAAAACAGTGTATTTCTCCTTTTCCAAGCCTTTTTTCGGGGATACCTCAAAACATGAACCACAAGAACCGTTAACTCGAACATTTTGAAATTTTTACCACAAGTTATCCTCATTTAAAAATCACAGTGGACCAAAAATCAGGTCAGTCCGACGAGTAGAAGTGCCAAAACAGTGTATTTCTCAGTTTCTACGCCTTTTTTCGGGGCTACCTCAAAACATGAAAACCAAGAACCGTTAACCCTGAACGCTTTGAAATTTCTACCACATGTTATTCTCATATAGAAATCACAGTGGCCCAAAAATTAGGTCATTACGACGAGTAGAAGTTCCAAAACAGTGTATTTCTCCGTTTCCATAGCTTTTTTCCGGGCTACCTCAATACATGAACCCAGAGAACCGTTGACCCGAACGCTTTGAAATTTCTACCACATGTTATACTCATATAGAAATCACAGTGGCCCAAAAATCAGGTCATTTCGACGAGTAGAAGTTCCAAAACAGTGTATTTATCCGTTTCCACGCCTTTTTTCGGGGCTATCTCAAAACTTGAACACCAAGAACCGTTAACCCGAACGCTTTGAAATTTCTACCACATGTTATTCTCAAATAAAAATCACAGTGGCCCAAAAATCAGGTCATTTCGACGAGTAGAAGTGCCAAAACAGTGTATTTCTCCGTTTCCACGCCTTTTTTCAGGGCTACCTCAAAACATGAACCACAAGAACCGTTAACCCGAACGTTTTGAAATTTCTACCACATGTTATTCTCATATAAAAATCACAGTGGCCCAAAAATCAGGTCATTTCGACGAGTAGAAGTGCCAAAACAGTGTATTTCTTCGTTTACACGCCTTTTTTCGGGGCTATTTCAAAACATGAACCCCAAGAACCGTTAACCCGAACGCTTTGAAATTTCTACCACATGTTATCCTCATATAGAAATTACAGTGGCCCAAAAATTAGGTCATTACGACGAGTACAAGTGCCAAAACAGTGTATTTCTCCGATTCCACGCCTTTTTTCGGGCTAACTCAAAACATGAACCCCAAGAACCGTTAACCCGAACGCTTTGAAATTTCTACCACATGTTATTCTCATATAGAAATCACAGTGGCTCAAAAATTAGGTAATTACGACGAGTAGAATTGCCAAAACAGTGTATTTCTCCATTTCCATGGCTTTTTTCGGGGCTACCTCAAAACATGAACCCCCAGAACTGTTAACCCTAACGTTTTGAAATTTCTACCACATGTTATACTCATATAGAAATCACAGTGGCCCAAATATCAGATCATTTCGACGAGTAGAAGTGCCAAAACAGTGTATTTGTCCGTTTCCACGCCTTTTTTCGGGGCTACCTCAAAACATGAACCCAGAGAACCGTTAACTCAAACGCTTTGAAATTTCTACCACATGTTATTCTCATATAAAAATCACAGTGACCCAAAAATCAGGTCAGTCCGACGAGTAGAAGTGCCAAAAAAGTGTATTTCTCCGTTTCGAAGCCTTTTTTCATGGCTACCTCAAAACATGAACCCCAAGAACCGTTAACCCGAACATTTTGAAATTTCTACCACATGTTATCCTAATATAGAAATCACAATGGATCAAAAATCAGGTCATTCCCACGAGTAGAAGTGCCAAAACAGTGTATTTCTCCTTTTCCAAGCCTTTTTTCGGGGATACCTCAAAAAATGAACCACAAGAACCGTTAACTCGAACATTTTGAAATTTTTACCACAAGTTATCCTCATATAAAAATCACAGTGGACTAAAAATCAGGTCAGTCCGACGAGTAGAAGTGCCAAAACAGTGTATTTCTCAGTTTCCACGCCTTTTTTCGGGGCTACCTCAAAACATGAAAACCAAGAACCGTTAACCCTGAACGCTTTGAAATTTCTACCACATGTTATCCTCATATAGAAATCACAGTGGTCCAAAAATTAGGTCATTACGACGAGTAGAAGTGCCAAAACAATGTATTTCTCCGTTTCCATGGCTTTTTTCGGGGCTACCTCAATACATGAACCCAGAGAACCGTTAACCCGAACGCTTTGAAATTTCTACCACATGTTATAATCAGATAGAAATCACAGTGGCCCAAAAATCAGGTCATTTCGACGAGTAGAAGTGCCAAAACAGTGTATTTATCCGTTTCCACGCCTTTTTTCGGGGCTACCTCAAAACATGAACCCCAAGAACCGTTAACCCGAACGCTTTGAAATTTTTACCACATGTTATCCTCATATAGAAAACACAATGTCCCAAAAATCAGGTCATTTCGACGAGTAGATGTGCCAAAACAGTGTATTTCTCCATTTTCAAGCATTTTTTTCGGGGCTACCTCAAAACATGAACCCCAAAAACCGTTAATCCGAACACTTTGAAATTTCTACCACATGTTATTCTAAAATAGAAATAACAGTGGCCCAAAAATCAGGTCATTCCGACGAGTAAAAGTGCTAAAATAGTGTATTTCTCCGTTTCCACGCCTTTTTTCGAGGCTATCTCAAAACATGAACCCCAAGAGCCGTTAACCCGAACGCTTTGAAATTTCTACCACATGTTATCCTCATATAGAAATCACAGCGGACCAAAAATCAAGTCATTCCGACGAGTAGAAAGGCCAAAACAGTGTATTTCTCCGTTTCCACGCCTTTTTTCGGGGCTACCTCAAAACTTGAACCCCAAGAACCGTTAACCCGAACGCTTTGAAATTTCTACCACATGTTATCCTCATAAAAAAATCACGGTGGCCCAAAAATCAGGTCAGTCCGACGAGTAGAAGTGCCAAAACAGTATATTTCTCCGTTTGAAGCCTTTTTTCGGGGCTACCTCAATACATGAACCCCAAGAACCGTTAACCCGAACGCTTTGAAATTTCTACCACATGTTATCTTCATATAAAAATCATAGTGGCCCAATAATCAGGTCGTTTCGACGAGTAGATGTGCCAAAACAGTGTATTTCTCCGATTCCACGCCTTTTTTCGAGTCTACCTCAAAACATGAACCAAAAGAACCGTTAACCCGAACGCTTTGAAATTTCTACCACATGTTATCCTCATATAGAAATCACAGCGGACCAAAAATCAGGTCATTCCGACGAGTAGAAGTGCCAAAATAGTGTATTTCTCCGTTTGCAAGGCATTTTTCGGGGCTATTTCAAAACATGAACCCCATGAACCGTTAACCTAAACGCTTTGAAATTTCTACCACATGTTATCCTCATATAGAAATCAAAGTGGACCAAAAATCACGTCATTTCGAAGAGTAGAAGTGCCAAAACAATGTATATCTCCATTTTCACGCCTTTTTTCGAGGCTACCTCAAAACATGAACTACAAGAACTGTTAACCAGAACGTTTTGAAATTTCTACCACATGTTATCCTCATATAGAAAACACAGTGTCCCAAAAATCAGGTAATTTTGACGAGTAGATGTGCCAAAACAGTGTATTTCTCCGTTTGCAAGACTTTTTTCGGGGCTACCTCAAAACATGAACCCCAAGAACCGTTAACCTGAACGCTTTGAAATTTCTACCACATGTTATTCTCTTATAGAAATCTCAGTGGCCCAAAAATCAGGTCAGTCCGACGAGTAGAAGTGCCAAAACAGTGTATTTCTTTCTTTGAAGCACTTTTTCGTGGCTACCTCAATACATGAACCCCAAGAACCGTTAACCCGAACATTTTGAAATTTCTACCACATGTTATCCTCATATAGAAATCACAATGGACCAAAAATCAGGTCATTTCGACGAGTAGAAGTGCCAAAACAGTGTATTTCTCCGTTTCCAAGCCTTTTTTCGGGGCTACCTCAAAACATGAACCACAAGAACCGTTAACCCGAACGTTTTGAAATTTTTTCCACATGTTATCCTCATATAAAAATCATAGCGGACCAAAAATCAGGTCGGTCCGAAGAGTAGAAGTGCCAAAACAGTGTATTTCTCCGTTTCCACACCTTTTTTCGGGGCTACCTCAAAACATGAACCCCAAGAACTGTTAACCCGAACGCTTTGAAATTTCTACCACATGTTATCCTCATATAGAAATCACAGTGGCCCAAAAATAAGGTCATTTCGACGAGTAGAAGTGCCAAAACAGTGTATTTCTCCGTTTCCACGCCTTTTTTCGGGGCTACCTCAAAACTTGAACCCCAAGAACCGTTAACCCGAACGCTTTGAAATTTCTACCACATGTTATTCTCATATAGAAATCACAGTGGCCCAAAAATCAGGTCCGTCCGACGTGTAGAAGTGCCAAAACAGTGTATTTCTCCGTTTCCACGCCTTTTTTCGGGGCTACCTCAAAACTTGAACCCCACGAACCGTTAACCCGAATGCTTTGAAATTTCTACCACATGTTATCCTCATATAAAAATCACAGTGGCCCAAAAATCAGGTCATTCCGACGAGTAGAAGTGCCAAAACAGTGTATTTCTCCGTTTGAAGCCTTTTTTCGTGGCTACCTCAAAACATGACCCCAAGAACCGTTAACCCGAACGCTTTGAAATTTCTACCACATGTTATTCTCAAATAGAAATAACAGTGGCCCAAAAATGAGGTCATTCCGACGAGTAGAAGTGCCAAAACAGAGTATTTCTCCGTTTCCACGCCTTTTTTCGGGGCTACCTCAAAACATGAAAACCAAGAACCGTTAACCCTGAACGCTTTGAAATTTCTACCACATGTTATCCTCATATAGAAATCACAGTGGCCCAAAAATTAGGTCATTACGACGAGTAGAAGTGCCAAAACAGTGTATTTCTCCGTTTCCATAGCTTTTTTCGGGGCTACCTCAATACATGAACCCAGAGAACCGTTAACCCGAACGCTTTGAAATTTCTACCGCATGTTATACTCATATAGAAATCACAGTGGCCGAAAAATCAGGTCATTTCGACGAGTAGAAGTGCCAAAACAGTGTATTTATCCGTTTCCACGCCTTTTTTCGGGGCTACCTCAAAACATGAACCCCAAGAACCGTTAACCCGAACGCTTTGAAATTTCTACCTCATGTTATCCTCATATAGATAACACAATGTCCCAAAAATCAGGTCATTTCGATGAGTAGATGTGCCAAAACAGTGTATTTCTCCGTTTTCAAGCCTTTTTTCGGGGCTACCTCAAAACATGAACCCCAAAAACCGTTAATCCGAACACTTTGAAATATCTACCACATGTTATTCTAAAATAGAAATCATAGCGGACCAAAAATCAGGTCATTCCGACGAGTAGAAGTGCCAAAACAGTGTATTTCTCCGTTTCCAGGGCATTTTTCGGGGCTATTTCAAAACATGAACCCCAAGAACCGTTAACCTAAACGCATTGAAATTTCTACCACATGTTATCCTCATATAGAAATCATAGTGGACCAAAAATCAGGTCATTCCGACGAGTAGAAGTGCCAAAAAAGTGTATTTCTCCGTTTTTAAGCCTTTTTTCGGTGCTACCTCAAAACATGAACCCCAAGAACCGTTAACCCGAACGCTTTGAAATTTCTACCATACTTTATTCTCATATAGAAATAACAGTGGCCCAAAAATCAGGTCATTTCGACGAGTAGAAGTGCCAAAACAGTGCATTTCTCCGTTTCCAAGCCTTTTTTCGGGGCTACCTCAAAACATGCACCCCAAGAACCGTTAACCCGAACGCTTTGAAATTTCTACCACATGTTATTCTCATATAGAAATCACAGTGGCCCAAAAATCAGGTCTGTCCGACGTGTAGAAGTGCCAAAACAGTGTATTTCTCCGTTTCCACGCCTTTTTTCGGGGCTACCTCAAAACTTGAACCCCACGAACCGTTAACCCGAATGCTTTGAAATTTCTACCACATGTTATCCTCATATAAAAATCAGAGTGGCCCAAAAATCAGGTCATTCCGACGAGTAGAAGTGCCAAAACAGTGTATTTCTCCGTTTGAAGCCTTTTTTCGTGGCTACCTCAAAACATGACCCCAAGAACCGTTAACCCGAACGCTTTGAAATTTCTACCACATGTTATTCTCAAATAGAAATAACAGTGGCCCAAAAATGAGGTCATTCCGACGAGTAGAAGTGCCAAAACAGAGTATTTCTCCGTTTCCACGCCTTTTTTCGGGGCTAACTCTAAACATGAACTACAAGAACCTTTAACCCGAACGTTTTGAAATTTTTACCACATTTTATCCTCATATAAAAATAAAATTGGACCGAAAATCAGGTTAGTCCGACGAGTAGAAGTGCCAAAATAGTGTATTTCTCCGTTTCCACGACTTTTGTCGGCGCTACCTCAAAACATGAACCCCAAGAACCGTTAAATCGAACGCTTTGAAATTTCTACTACATGTTATCATCATATAGAAATTACAGTGGCCCTAAAATCAGGTCATTTCGACGAGTAGAAGTGCCAAAACAGTGTATTTCTCCGTTTCCACGCCTTTTTTCGGGGCTACCTCAAAACATGAACCCCAAAAACCGTTAACCCGAACGCTTTGAAACTTCTACCACATGTTATCATCATATAAAAATCATAGTGGCCCAAAAATCAGGTCAGTCCGACGAGTAGAAGTGCCAAAACAGTGTATTTCTCCGTTTCCACGCCTTTTTTCGGGGCTATTTCAAAACATGAACCCCAAGAACCGTTAACCCGAACGCTTTAAAATTTCTACCACATGTTATCCTCATATAGAAATCACAGTGGCCCAAAAATTAGGTCATTACGACGAGTACAAGTGCCAAAACAGTGTATTTCTCCGTTTCCACGCCTTTTTTCGGGCTAACTCAAAACATGAACCCCAAGAACCGTTAACCCGAACGCTTTGAAAGTTCTACCACATATTATCCTCATATAGAAATCACAGTGGCCCAAAAATTAGGTCATTACGACGAGTAGAAGTGCCAAAACAGTGTATTTCTCCGTTTCCACGACTTTTGTCGGGGCTACCTCAAAACATGAACACCAAGAACCGTTAACCCGAACGCTTTGAAATTTCTACCACATGTTATCATCATATAGAAATTATAGTGACCCAAAAATCAGGTCGTTTCGACGAGTAGAAGTGCCAAAACAGTGTATTTCTCCGTTTCCACGACTTTTGTCGGGGCTACCTCAAAACATGAACCACAAGAACCGTTAACCCGAACGTTTTGAAATTTCTACCACATGTTATCCTCATATAAAAATCACAGTGTCCCAAAAATCAAGTCAGTCCGACGAGTAGAAGTGCCAAAACAGTGTATTTCTCCGTTTACACGCCTTTTTTCGGGGCTATTTCAAAACATGAACCTCAAGAACCGTTATCCCGAACGCTTTGAAATTTCTACCACATGTTATCCTCATATAGAAATAACAGTGGCTCAAAAATTAGGTCATTACGACGAGTAGAAGTGCCAAAACAGTGTATTTCTCCATTTCCATGGCATTTTTCGGGGCTACCTCAAAACATGAACCCCCAGAACTGTTAACCCTAACGTTTTGAAATTTCTACCACATGTTATACTCATATAGAAATCACAGTGGCCCAAATATCAGGTCATTTCGACGAGTAGAAGTGCCAAAACAGTGTATTTCTCCGTTTCCACGCCTTTTTTCGGGGCTACCTCAAAACATGAACCCAGAGAACCGTTAACTCAAACGCTTTGAAATTTCTACCACATGTTATTCTCATATAAAATTCACAGTGACCCAAAAATAAGGTCAGTCCGACGAGTAGAAGTGCCAAAACAGTGTATTTCTCCGTTTCCATAGCTTTTTTCGGGGCTACCTCAATACATGAACCCAGAGAACCGTTAACCCGAACGCTTTGAAATTTCTACCACATGTTATACTCTTATAGAAATCACAGTGGCCCAAAAATCAGGTCATTTCGACGAGTAGAAGTTCCAAAACAGTGTATTTATCCGTTTCCACGCCTTTTTTCGGGGCTATCTCAAAACTTGAACCCAAGAACCGTTAACCCGAACGCTTTGAAATTTCTACCACATGTTATTCTCATATAAAAATCACAGTGGCCCAAAAATCAAGTCAGTCCGACGAGTAGAAGTGCCAAAACAGTGTATTTCTTCGTTTACACGCCTTTTTTCGGGGCTATTTCAAAACATGAACCCCAAGAACCGTTAACCCGAACGTTTTGAAATTTTTTCCACATGTTATCCTCATATAAAAATCATAGCGGACCAAAAATCAGATCGGTCCGAAGAGTAGAAGTGCCAAATAAGTGTATTTCTCCGTTTCCACGCATTTTTTCGGGGCTACCTCAAAACATGAACCCCAAGAACTGTTAACCCGAACGCTTTGAAATTTCTACCACATGTTATCCTCATATAGAAATCACAGTGGCCCAAAAATAAGGTCATTTCGACGAGTAGAAGTGCCAAAACAGTGTATTTCTCCGTTTCCACGCCTTTTTTCGGGGCTACCTCAAAACTTGAACCCCAAGAACCGTTAACCCGAACGCTTTGAAATTTCTACCACATGTTATTCTCATATAGAAATCACAGTGGCCCAAAAATCAGGTCCGTCCGACGTGTAGAAGTGCCAAAACAGTGTATTTCTCCGTTTCCACGCCTTTTTTCGGGGCTACCTCAAAACTTGAACCCCACGAACCGTTAACCCGAATGCTTTGAAATTTCTACCACATGTTATCCTCATATAAAAATCACAGTGGCCCAAAAATCAGGTCATTCCGACGAGTAGAAGTGCCAAAATAGTGTATTTCTCCGTTTGAAGCCTTTTTTCGTGGCTACCTCAAAACATGACCCCAAGAACCGTTAACCCGAACGCTTTGAAATTTCTACCACATGTTACACTCATATAGAAATCACAGTGGCCCGAAAATCAGGTCATTTCGACGAGTAGAAGTGCCAAAACAGTGTATTTATCCGTTTCCACGCTTTTTTTCGGAGCTATCTCAAAACTTGAACCCCAAGAACCGTTAACCCGAACGCTTTGAAATTTCTACCACATGTTATTCTCATATAAAAATCACAGTGGCCCAAAAATCAGGTCATTTCGACGAGTAGAAGTGCCAAAACAGTGTATTTCTCCGTTTCCACGCCTTTTTTTCGGGGCTACCTCAAAACATGAACCCCAAAAACCGTTAATCCGAACACTTTGAAATATCTACCACATGTTATTCTAAAATAGAAATCACAGCGGACCAAAAATCAGGTCATTCCGACGAGTAGAAGTGCCAAAACAGTGTATTTCTCCGTTTCCAGGGCATTTTTCGGGGCTATTTCAAAACATGAACCCCAAGAACCGTTAACCTAAACGTATTGAAATTTCTACCACATGTTATCCTCATATAGAAATCATAGTGGACCAAAAATCAGGTCATTCCGACGAGTAGAAGTGCCAAAAAAGTGTATTTCTCCGTTTTTAAGCCTTTTTTCGGTGCTACCTCAAAACATGAACCCCAAGAACCGTTAACCCGAACGCTTTGAAATTTCTACCATACTTTATTCTCATATAGAAATAACAGTGGCCCAAAAATCAGGTCAGTCTGACGAGTAGAAGTGCCAAAACAGTGTATTTCTCCGTTTCGAAGTCTTTTTTCGTGGCTACCTCAAAACATGAACCCCAAGAACCGTTAACCCGAACATTTTGAAATTTCTACCACATGTTATCCTCATAGAGAAATCACAGTGGACCAAAAATCAGGTCATTCCGAAGAGTAGAAGTGCCAAAACAGTGTATTTCTCCGTTTCCACGCCTTTTTTCGGGGCTACCTCAAAACTTGAACCCCAAGAATCGTTAACCCGAACGCTTTGAAATTTCTACCACATGTTATCCTCATAAAAAAATCACGGTGGCCCAAAAATCAGGTCAGTCCGACGAGTAGAAGTGCCAAAACAGTATATTTCTCCGTTTGAAGCCTTTTTTCGGGGCTACCTCAATACATGAACCCCAAGAACCGTTAACCCGAACGCTTTGAAATTTCTACCACATGTTATCTTCATATAAAAATCATAGTGGCCCAATAATCAGGTCGTTTCGACGAGTAGATGTGCCAAAACAGTGTATTTCTCCGATTCCACGCCTTTTTTCGAGTCTACCTCAAAACATGAACCAAAAGAACCGTTAACCCGAACGCTTTGAAATTTCTACCACATGTTATCCTCATATAGAAATCACAGCGGACCAAAAATCAGGTCATTCCGACGAGTAGAAGTGCCAAAATAGTGTATTTCTCCGTTTGCAAGGCATTTTTCGGGGCTATTTCAAAACATGAACCCCATGAACCGTTAACCTAAACGCTTTGAAATTTCTACCACATGTTATCCTCATATAGAAATCAAAGTGGACCAAAAATCACGTCATTTCGAAGAGTAGAAGTGCCAAAACAATGTATATCTCCATTTTCACGCCTTTTTTCGAGGCTACCTCAAAACATGAACTACAAGAACTGTTAACCAGAACGTTTTGAAATTTCTACCACATGTTATCCTCATATAGAAAACACAGTGTCCCAAAAATCAGGTAATTTTGACGAGTAGATGTGCCAAAACAGTGTATTTCTCCGTTTGCAAGACTTTTTTCGGGGCTACCTCAAAACATGAACCCCAAGAACCGTTAACCTGAACGCTTTGAAATTTCTACCACATGTTATTCTCTTATAGAAATCTCAGTGGCCCAAAAATCAGGTCAGTCCGACGAGTAGAAGTGCCAAAACAGTGTATTTCTTTCTTTGAAGCACTTTTTCGTGGCTACCTCAATACATGAACCCCAAGAACCGTTAACCCGAACATTTTGAAATTTCTACCACATGTTATCCTCATATAGAAATCACAATGGACCAAAAATCAGGTCATTTCGACGAGTAGAAGTGCCAAAACAGTGTATTTCTCCGTTTCCAAGCCTTTTTTCGGGGCTACCTCAAAACATGAACCACAAGAACCGTTAACCCGAACGTTTTGAAATTTTTTCCACATGTTATCCTCATATAAAAATCATAGCGGACCAAAAATCAGGTCGGTCCGAAGAGTAGAAGTGCCAAAACAGTGTATTTCTCCGTTTCCACGCCTTTTTTCGGGGCTACCTCAAAACATGAACCCCAAGAACTGTTAACCCGAACGCTTTGAAATTTCTACCACATGTTATCCTCATATAGAAATCACAGTGGCCCAAAAATAAGGTCATTTCGACGAGTAGAAGTGCCAAAACAGTGTATTTCTCCGTTTCCACGCCTTTTTTTCGGGGCTACCTCAAAACTTGAACCTAAAGAACCGTTAACCCGAACGCTTTGAAATTTCTACCACATGTTATTCTCATATAGAAATCACAGTGGCCCAAAAATCAGGTCCGTCCAACGTGTAGAAGTGCCAAAACAGTGTATTTCTCCGTTTCCACGCCTTTTTTCGGGGCTACCTCAAAACTTGAACCCCACGAACCGTTAACCCGAATGCTTTGAAATTTCTACCACATGTTATCCTCATATAAAAATCACAGTGGCCCAAAAATCAGGTCATTCCGACGAGTAGAAGTGCCAAAACAGTGTATTTCTCCGTTTGAAGCCTTTTTTCGTGGCTACCTCAAAACATGACCCCAAGAACCGTTAACCCGAACGCTTTGAAATTTCTACCACATGTTATTCTCAAATAGAAATAACAGTGGCCCAAAAATGAGGTCATTCCGACGAGTAGAAATGCCAAAACAGAGTATTTCTCCGTTTCCACGCCTTTTTTCGGGGCTAACTCTAAACATGAACTACAAGAACCTTTAACCCGAACGTTTTGAAATTATTACCACATTTTATCCTCATATAAAAATAAAATTGGACCGAAAATCAGGTTAGTCCGACGAGTAGAAGTGCCAAAACAGTGTATTTCTCCGTTTCCACGACTTTTGTCGGCGCTACCTCAAAACATGAACCCCAAGAACCGTTAAATCGAACGCTTTGAAATTTCTACTACATGTTATCATCATATAGAAATTACAGTGGCCCTAAAATCAGGTCATTTCGACGAGTAGAAGTGCCAAAACAGTGTATTTCTCCGTTTCCACGCCTTTTTTCGGGGCTACCTCAAAACATGAACCCCAAAAACCGTTAACCCGAACGCTTTGAAACTTCTACCACATGTTATCATCATATAAAAATCATAGTGGCCCAAAAATCAGGTCAGTCCGACGAGTAGAAGTGCCAAAACAGTGTATTTCTCCGTTTCCACGCCTTTTTTCGGGGCTATTTCAAAACATGAACCCCAAGAACCGTTAACCCGAACGCTTTAAAATTTCTACCACATGTTATCATCATATAGAAATCACAGTGGCCCAAAAATTAGGTCATTACGACGAGTACAAGTGCCAAAACAGTGTATTTCTCCGTTTCCACGCCTTTTTTCGGGCTAACTCAAAACATGAACCCCAAGAACCGTTAACCCGAACGCTTTGAAAGTTCTACCACATATTATCCTCATATAGAAATCACAGTGGCCCAAAAATTAGGTCATTACGACGAGTAGAAGTGCCAAAACAGTGTATTTCTCCGTTTCCACGACTTTTGTCGGGGCTACCTCAAAACATGAACACCAAGAACCGTTAACCCGAACGCTTTGAAATTTCTACCACATGTTATCATCATATAGAAATTATAGTGACCCAAAAATCAGGTCGTTTCGACGAGTAGAAGTGCCAAAACAGTGTATTTCTCCGTTTCCACGACTTTTGTCGGGGCTACCTCAAAACATGAACCACAAGAACCGTTAACCCGAACGTTTTGAAATTTCTACCACATGTTATCCTCATATAAAAATCACAGTGGCCCAAAAATCAAGTCAGTCCGACTAGTAGAAGTGCCAAAACAGTGTATTTCTTCGTTTACACGCCTTTTTTCGGGGCTATTTCAAAACATGAACCTCAAGAACCGTTATCCTGAACGCTTTGAAATTTCTACCACATGTTATTCTCATATAGAAATAACAGTGGCTCAAAAATTAGGTCATTACGACGAGTAGAAGTGCCAAAACAGTGTATTTCTCCATTTCCATGGCTTTTTTCGGGGCTACCTCAAAACATGAACCCCCAGAACTGTTAACCCTAACGTTTTGAAATTTCTACCACATGTTATACTCATATAGAAATCACAGTGGCCCAAATATCAGGTCATTTCGACGAGTAGAAGTGCCAAAACAGTGTATTTCTCCGTTTCCACGCCTTTTTTCGGGGCTACCTCAAAACATGAACCCAGAGAACCGTTAACTCAAACGCTTTGAAATTTCTACCACATGTTATTCTCATATAAAATTCACAGTGACCCAAAAATCAGGTCAGTCCGACGAGTAGAAGTGCCAAAACAGTGTATTTCTCCGTTTCCATAGCTTTTTTCGGGGCTACCTCAATACATGAACCCAGAGAACCGTTAACCCGAACGCTTTGAAATTTCTACCACATGTTATACTCTTATAGAAATCACAGTGGCCCAAAAATCAGGTCATTTCGACGAGTAGAAGTTCCAAAACAGTGTATTTATCCGTTTCCACGCCTTTTTTCGGGGCTATCTCAAAACTTGAACCCAAGAACCGTTAACCCGAACGCTTTGAAATTTCTACCACATGTTATTCTCATATAAAAATCACAGTGGCCCAAAAATCAAGTCAGTCCGACGAGTAGAAGTGCAAAAACAGTGTATTTCTTCGTTTACACGCCTTTTTTCGGGGCTATTTCAAAACATGAACCCCAAGAACCGTTAACCCGAACGTTTTGAAATTTTTTCCACATGTTATCCTCATATAAAAATCATAGCGGACCAAAAATCAGATCGGTCCGAAGAGTAGAAGTGCCAAAACAGTGTATTTCTCCGTTTCCACGCATTTTTTCGGGGCTACCTCAAAACATGAACCCCAAGAACTGTTAACCCGAACGATTTGAAATTTCTACCACATGTTATCCTCATATAGAAATCACAGTGGCCCAAAAATAAGGTCATTTCGACGAGTAGAAGTGCCAAAACAGTGTATTTCTCCGTTTCCACGCCTTTTTTCGGGGCTACCTCAAAACTTGAACCCCAAGAACCGTTAACCCGAACGCTTTGAAATTTCTACCACATGTTATTCTCATATAGAAATCACAGTGGCCCAAAAATCAGGTCCGTCCGACGTGTAGAAGTGTCAAAACAGTGTATTTCTCCGTTTCCACGCCTTTTTTCGGGGCTACCTCAAAACTTAAACCCCACGAACCGTTAACCCGAATGCTTTGAAATTTCTACCACATGTTATCCTCATATAAAAATCACAGTGGCCCAAAAATCAGGTCATTCCGACGAGTAGAAGTGCCAAAACAGTGTATTTCTCCGTTTGAAGCCTTTTTTCGTGGCTACCTCAAAACATGACCCCAAGAACCGTTTACCCGAACGCTTTGAAATTTCTACCACATGTTATTCTCAAATAGAAATAACAGTGGCCCAAAAATGAGGTCATTCCGACGAGTAGAAGTGCCAAAACAGAGTATTTCTCCGTTTCCACGCCTTTTTTCGGGGCTAACTCTAAACATGAACTACAAGAACCTTTAACCCGAACGTTTTGAAATTTTTACCACATGTTATCCTCATATAAAAATAAAATTGGACCAAAAATCAGGTTAGTCCGACGAGTAGAAGTGCCAAAACAGTGTATTTCTCCGTTTCCACGCCTTTTTTCGGGGCTACCTCAAAACATGAACCCAGAGAACCGTTAACTCAAACGCTTTGAAATTTCTACCACATGTTATTCTCATATAAAATTCACAGTGACCCAAAAATCAGGTCAGTCCGACGAGTAGAAGTGCCAAAACAGTGTATTTCTCCGTTTCCATAGCTTTTTTCGGGGCTACCTCAATACATGAACCCAGAGAACCGTTAACCCGAACGCTTTGAAATTTCTACCACATGTTATTCTCATATAAAAATCACAGTGGCCCAAAAATCAAGTCAGTCCGACGAGTAGAAGTGCCAAAACAGTGTATTTCTTCGTTTACACGCCTTTTTTCGGGGCTATTTCAAAACATGAACCCCAAGAACCGTTAACCCGAACGTTTTGAAATTTTTTCCACATGTTATCCTCATATAAAAATCATAGCGGACCAAAAATCAGGTCGGTCCGAAGAGTAGAAGTGCCAAAACAGTGTATTTCTCCGTTTCCACGCCTTTTTTCGGGGCTACCTCAAAACATGAACCCCAAGAACCGTTAACCCGAACGCTTTGAAATTTCTACCACATGTTATCCTCATATAGAAATCACAGTGGCCCAAAACTAAGGTCATTTCGACGAGTAGAAGTGCCAAAACAGTGTATTTCTCCGTTTCCACGCCTTTTTTCGGGGCTACCTCAAAACTTGAACCCCAAGAACCGTTAACCCGAACGCTTTGAAATTTCTACCACATGTTATTCTCATATAGAAATCACAGTGGCCCAAAAATCAGGTCCGTCCGACGTGTAGAAGTGTCAAAACAGTTTATTTCTCCGTTTCCACGCCTTTTTTCGGGGCTACCTCAAAACTTGAACCCCACGAACCGTTAACCCGAATGCTTTGAAATTTCTACCACATGTTATCCTCATATAAAAATCACAGTGGCCCAAAAATCAGGTCATTCCGACGAGTAGAAGTGCCAAAACAGTGTATTTCTCCGTTTGAAGCCTTTTTTCGTGGCTACCTCAAAACATGACCCCAAGAACCGTTTACCCGAACGCTTTGAAATTTCTACCACATGTTATTCTCAAATAGAAATAACAGTGGCCCAAAAATGAGGTCATTCCGACGAGTAGAAGTGCCAAAACAGAGTATTTCTCCGTTTCCACGCCTTTTTTCGGGGCTAACTCTAAACATGAACTACAAGAACCTTTAACCCGAACGTTTTGAAATTTTTACCACATGTTATCCTCATATAAAAATAAAATTGGACCAAAAATCAGGTTAGTCCGACGAGTAGAAGTGCCAAAACAGTGTATTTCTCCGTTTCCACGACTTTTGTCGGGGCTACCTCAAAACATGAACCCCAAGAACCGTTAAACCGAACGCTTTGAAATTTCTACTACATGTTATCATCATATAGAAATTACAGTAGCCCTAAAATCAGGTCATTTCGACGAGTAGAAGTGCCAAAACAGTGTATTTCTCCGTTTCCACGCCTTTTTTCGGGGCTACCTCAAAACATGAACCCCAAAAACCGTTAACCCGAACGCTTTGAAACTTCTACCACATGTTATCCTCATATAAAAATCATAGTGGCCCAAAAATCAGGTCAGTCCGACGAGTAGAAGTGCCAAAACAGTGTATTTCTCCGTTTCCACGCCTTTTTTCGGGGCTATTTCAAAACATGAACCCCAAGAACCGTTAACCCGAACGCTTTAAAATTTCTACCACATGTTATCCTCATATAGAAATCACAGTGGCCCAAAAATTAGGTCATTACGACGAGTACAAGTGCCAAAACAGTGTATTTCTCCGTTTCCACGCCTTTTTTTCGGGCTAACTCAAAACATGAACCCCAAGAACCGTTAACCCGAACGCTTTGAAAGTTCTACCACATATTATCCTCATATAGAAATCACAGTGGCCCAAAAATTAGGTCATTAGGACGAGTAGAAGTGCCAAAACAGTGTATTTCTCCGTTTCCACGACTTTTGTCGGGGCTACCTAAAACATGAACCCCAAGAACCGTTAACCCGAACGCTTTGAAATTTCTACCACATGTTATCATCATATAGAAATTATAGTGACCCAAAAATCAGGTCGTTTCGACGAGTAGAAGTGCCAAAACAGTGTATTTCTCCGTTTCCACGACTTTTGTCGGGGCTACCTCAAAACATGAACCACAAGAACCGTTAACCCGAACGTTTTGAAATTTCTACCACATGTTATCCTCATATAAAAATCACAGTGGCCCAAAAATCAAGTCAGTCCGACGAGTAGAAGTGCCAAAACAGTGTATTTCTTCGTTTACACGCCTTTTTTCGGGGCTATTTCAAAACATGAACCCCAAGAACCGTTAACCCGAACGCTTTGAAATTTCTACCACATGTTATTCTCATATAGAAATCACAGTGGCTCAAAAATTAGGTCATTACGACGAGTAGAAGTGCCAAAACAGTGTATTTCTCCATTTCCATGGCTTTTTTCGGGGCTACCTCAAAACATGAACCCCCAGAACTGTTAACCTTAACGTTTTGAAATTTCTACCACATGTTATACTCATATAGAAATCACAGTGGCCCAAATATCAGGTCATTTCGACGAGTAGAAGTGCCAAAACAGTGTATTTCTCCGTTTCCACGCCTTTTTTCGGGGCTACCTCAAAACATGAACCCAGAGAACCGTTAACTCAAACGCTTTGAAATTTCTACCACATGTTATTCTCATATAAAAATCACAGTGACCCAAAAATCAGGTCAGTCCGACGAGTAGAAGTGCCAAAACAGTGTATTTCTCCGTTTCCATAGCTTTTTTCGGGGCTACCTCAATACATGAACCCAGAGAACCGTTAACCCGAACGCTTTGAAATTTCTACCACATGTTATACTCTTATAGAAATCACAGTGGCCCAAAAATCAGGTCATTTCGACGAGTAGAAGTTCCAAAACAGTGTATTTATCCGTTTCCACGCCTTTTTTCGGGGCTATCTCAAAACTTGAACCCAAGAACCGTTAACCCGAACGTTTTGAAATTTCTACCACATGTTATTCTCATATAAAAATCACAGTGGCCCAAAAATCAAGTCAGTCTGACGAGTAGAAGTGCCAAAACAGTGTATTTCTTCGTTTACACGCCTTTTTTCGGGGCTATTTCAAAACATGAACCCCAAGAACCGTTAACCCGAACGCTTTGAAATTTCTACCACATGTTATCTTCATATAGAAATCACAGTGGCCCAAAAATTATGTCATTACGACGAGTGCAATTGCCAAAACAGTGTATTTCTCCGATTCCACGCCTTTTTTCGGGCTAACTCAAAACATGAACCCCAAGAACCGTTAACCCGAACGCTTTGAAATTTCTACCACATGTTATTCTCATATAAAAATCACAGTGGCTCAAAAATTAGGTCATTACGACGAGTAGAAGTGCCAAAACAGTGTATTTCTCCATTTCCATGGCTTTTTTCGGGGCTACCTCAAAACATGAACCCCAAGAACTGTTAACCTTAACGTTTTGAAATTTCTACCACATGTTATACTCATATAGAAATCACAGTGGCCCAAATATCAGGTCATTTCGACGAGTAGAAGTGCCAAAACAGTGTATTTCTCCGTTTCCACGCCTTTTTTCGGGGCTACCTCAAAACATGAACCCAGAGAACCGTTAACTCAAACGCTTTGAAATTTCTACCACATGTTATTCTCATATAAAAATCACAGTGACCTAAAAATCAGGTCAGTCTGACGAGTAGAAGTGCCAAAAAAGTGTATTTCTCCGTTTCGAAGCCTTTTTTCATGGCTACCTCAAAACATGAACCCCAAGAACCGTTAACCCGAACATTTTGAAATTTCTAACACATGTTATCCTAATATAGAAATCACAATGGATCAAAAATCAGGTCATTCCGACGAGTAGAAGTTCCAAAACAGTGTATTTCTCCTTTTCCAAGCCTTTTTTCGGGGATACCTCAAAACATTAACCACAAGAACCGTTAACTCAAACATTTTGAAATTTTTACCACAAGTTATCCTCATATAAAAATCACAGTGGACCAAAAATCAGGTCAGTCCGACGAGTAGAAGTGCCAAAACAGTGTATTTCTCAGTTTCCATGCCTTTTTTCGGGGCTACCTCAAAACATGAAAACCAAGAACCGTTAACCCTGAACGCTTTGAAATTTCTACCACATGTTATCCTCATATAGAAATCACAGTGGCCCAAAAATTAGGTCATTACGACGAGTACAAGTGCCAAAATAGTGTATTTCTCCGATTCCACGCCTTTTTTCGGGCTAACTCAAAACATGAACCCAAAGAACCGTTAACCCGAACTCTTTGAAATTTCTACCACATGTTATTCTCATATAGAAATCACAGTGGCTCAAAAATTAGGTCATTACGACGAGTAGAAGTGCCAAAACAGTGTATTTCTCCATTTCCATGGCTTTTTTCGGGGCTACCTCAAAACATGAACCCCCAGAACTGTTAACCCTAACGTTTTGAAATTTCTACCACATGTTATACTCATATAGAAATCATAGTGGCCCAAATATCAGGTAATTTCGACGAGTAGAAGTGCCAAAACAGTGTATTTCTCCGTTTCCACGCCTTTTTTCGGGGCTACCTCAAAACATGAACCCAGAGAAGCGTTATCTCAAACGCTTTGAAATTTCTACCACATGTTATTCTCATATAAAAATCACAGTGACCCAAAAATCAGGTCAGTCCGACGAGTAGAAGTGCCAAAACAGTGTATTTCTCCGTTTCCATAGCTTTTTTCGGGGCTACCTCAATACATGAACCCAGAGAACCGTTAACCCGAACGCTTTGAAATTTCTACCACATGTTATACTCTTATAGAAATCACAGTGGCCCAAAAATTAGGTCATTTCGACGAGTAGAAGTTCCAAAACAGTGTATTTATCCGTTTCCACGCCTTTTTTCGGGGCTATCTCAAAACTTGAACCCAGAGAACCGTTAACCCGAACGCTTTGAAATTTCTACCACATGTTATCTTCATATAGAAATCACAGTGGCCCAAAAATTAGGTCATTACGACGAGTGCAATTGCCAAAACAGTGTATTTCTCCGATTCCACGCCTTTTTTCGGGCTAACTCAAAACATGAACCCCAAGAACCGTTAACCCGAACGCTTTGAAATTTCTACCACATGTTATTCTCATATAAAAATCACAGTGGCTCAAAAATTAGGTCATTACGACGAGTAGAAGTGCCAAAACAGTGTATTTCTCCATTTCCATGGCTTTTTTCGGGGCTACCTCAAAACTTGAACCCCAAGAACCGTTAACCCGAATGCTTTGAAATTTCTACCACATGTTATCCTCATATAAGAATCACAGTGGCCCAAAAATCAGGTCATTCCGACAAGTAGAAGTGCCAAAACATTGTATTTCTCCGTTTGAAGCCTTTTTTCGTGGCTACCTCAAAACATGACCCCAAGAACCGTTAACCTGAACGCTTTGAAATTTCTACCACATGTTATTCTCAAATAGAAATAACAGTGGCCCAAAAATGAGGTCATTGCGACGAGTAGAAGTGCCAAAACAGTGTATTTCTCCGTTTCCACGCCTTTTTTCGGGGCTAACTCAAAACATGAACTACAAGAACCATTAACCCGAACGTTTTGAAATTTTTACCACATGTTATCCTCATATAAAAATAAAAGTGGACCAAAAATCAGGTTAGTCCGACGAGTAGAAGTGCCAAAATAGTGTATTTCTCCGTTTCCACGACTTTTGTCGGGGCTACCTCAAAACATGAACCCCAAGAATCGTTAACCCGAACGCTTTGAAATTTCTACTACATGTTATCATCATATAGAAATTAAGTGGCCCAAAAATCAGGTCATTTCGACGAGTAGAAGTGCCAAAACAGTGTATTTCTCCGTTTCCACGCCTTTTTTCGGGACTACCTCAAAACATGAACCCCAAAAAACCGTTAACCCGAACGTTTTTAAATTTCTACCACATGTTATTCTCATATAAAAATCATAGTGGCCTAAAAATCAGGTCAGTCCGACGAGTAGAAGTGCCAAAAAAGTGTATTTCTCCGTTTCGAAGCCTTTTTTTCATGGCTACCTCAAAACATGAACCCCAAGAACCGTTAACCCTAACGTTTTCAAATTTCTACCACATGTTATCCTCATATAAAAATCACAATGGATCAAAAATCAGGTCATTTCGACGAGTAGAAGTGCCAAAACAGTGTATTTCTCCGTTTCCAAGCCTTTTTTCGGGGCTACTTCAAAACATGAACCACAAGAACCGTTAACCTGAACATTTTGAAATTTTTACCACAAGTTATCCTCATATAAAAATCACAGTGGACCAAAAATCAGGTCAGTCCGACGAGTAGAAGTGCCAAAACAGTGTATTTCTCCGTTTCCACGCCTTTTTTCGGGGCTACCTCAAAACATGAAAACGAAGAACCGTTAACCGTGAACGCTTTGAAATTTCTACCACATGTTATCCTCATATAGAAATCAGAGTGGTCCAAAAATTAGGTCATTACGACGAGTAGAAGTGCCAAAACAATGTATTTCTCCGTTTCCATGGCTTTTTTCGGGGCTACCTCAATACATGAACCCAGAGAACCGTTAACCCGAACGCTTTGAAATTTCTACCACATGTTATAATCAGATAGAAATCACAGTGGCCCAAAAATCAGGTCATTTCGACGAGTAGAAGTGCCAAAACAGTGTATTTATCCGTTTCCACGCCTTTTTTCGGGGCTACCTCAAAACATGAACCCCAAGAACCGTTAACTCGAACGCTTTGAAATTTCTACCACATGTTATCCTCATATAGAAAACACAATGTCCCAAAAATCAGGTCATTTCGACGAGTAGATGTGCCAAAACAGTGTATTTCTCCATTTTCAAGCATTTTTTCGGGGCTACCTCAAAACATGAACCCCAAAAACCGTTAATCCGAACACTTTGAAATTTCTACCACATGTTATTCTAAAATAGAAATAACAGTGGCCCAAAAATCAGGTCATTCCGACGAGTAAAAGTGCCAAAATAGTGTATTTCTCCGTTTCCACGCCTTTTTTCGAGGCTATCTCAAAACATGAACCCCAAGAGCCGTTAACCCGAACGCTTTGAAATTTCTACCACATGTTATCCTCATATAAAAATCAAAGTGGCCCAATAATCAGGTCATTTCGACGAGTAGAAGTGCCAAAACAGTGTATTTCTTCGATTCCACGCCTTTTTTCGGGTCTACCTCAAAACATGAACCCAGAGAACCGTTAACCCTAACGCTTTGAAATTTCTACCACATGTTATCCTCATATAGAAATCACAGCGGACCAAAAATCAGGTCATTCCGACGAGTAGAAAGGCCAAAACAGTGTATTTCTCCGTTTCCAAGGCATTTTTCGGGGCTACCTCAAAACATGAACCCCAAGAACCGTTACCCCGAACGCTTTGAAATTTCTACCACACGTTATTCTAAAATAGAAATCACAGTGGCCCAAAAATTAGGTCATTACGACGAGTGCAATTGCCAAAACAGTGTATTTCTCCGATTTCACGCCTTTTTTCGGGCTAACTCAAAACATGAACCCCAAGAACCGTTAACCCGAACGCTTTGAAATTTCTACCACATGTTATTCTCATATAAAAATCACAGTGGCTCAAAAATTAGGTCATTACGACGAGTAGAAGTGCCAAAACAGTGTATTTCTCCATTTCCATGGCTTTTTTCGGGGCTACCTCAAAACATGAACCCCAAGAACTGTTAACCTTAACGTTTTGAAATTTCTACCACATGTTATACTCATATAGAAATCACAGTGGCCCAAATATCAGGTCATTTCGACGAGTAGAAGTGCCAAAACAGTGTATTTCTCCGTTTCCACGCCTTTTTTCGGGGCTACCTCAAAACATGAACCCCCAGAACTGTTAACCCTACCATTTTGAAATTTCTACCACATGTTATTCTCATATAGAAATCATAGTGGCCCAAATATCAGGTCATTTCGACGAGTAGAAGTGCCAAAACAGTGTATTTCTCCGTTTCCACGCCTTTTTTCGGGGCTACCTCAAAACATAAACCCAGAGAACCGTTAACACAAACGCTTTGAAAATTCTACCACATGTTATTCTCATATAAAAATCACAGTGATCCAAAAATCAGGTCAGTCTGACGAGTAGAAGTGCCTAAAAGTGTATTTCTCCGTTTCGAAGCCTTTTTTCATGGCTACCTCAAAACATGAACCCCAAGAACCGTTAACCCGAACATTTTGAAATTTCTATCACATGTTATCCTAATATAGAAATCACAATGGATCAAAAATCAGGTTATTCCGACGAGTAGAAGTGCCAAAACAGTGTATTTCTCCTTTTCTAAGCCTTTTTTCGGGGATACCTCAAAACATGAACCACAAGAACCGTTAACTCGAACATTTTGAAATTTTTACCACAAGTTATCCTCATATAAAAATCACAGTGGACAAAAAATCAGGTCAGTCCGACGAGTAGAAGTGCCAAAACAGTGTATTTCTCCGTTTCCACGCCTTTTTTCGGTGCTATTTCAAAACATGAACCCCAAGAACCGTTAACCCGAACGCTTTAAAATTTGTACCACATGTTATCCTCATATAGAAATCACAGTGGCCCAAAAATTAGGTCATTATGACGAGTAGAAGTGCCAAAACAGTGTATTTCTCCGTTTCCAAAGCTTTTTTCGGGGCTACCTCAAAACATGAACCCCAAAAACCGTTAATCCGAACACTTTGAAATTTCTACCACATGTTATTCTAAAATAGAAATAACAGTGGCCAAAAAATCAGGTCATTCCGATGAGTAAAAGTGCCAAAATAGTGTATTTCTCCTTTTCCACGCCTTTTTTCGAGGCTACCTCAAAACATGAACCCCAAGAGCCGTTAACCCGAACGCTTTGAAATTTCTACCACATGTTATCCTCATATAGAAATCAGAGTGGCCCAAAAATTAGGTCATTACGACGAGTAGAAGTGCCAAAACAGTGTATTTCTCCGTTTCCATAGCTTTTTTCGGGGCTACCTCAATACATGAACCCAGAGAACCGTTAACCCGAACGCTTTGAAATTTCTACCACATGTTATACTCATATAGAAATCACAGTGGCCGAAAAATCAGGTCATTTCGACGAGTAGAAGTGCCAAAACAGTGTATTTATCCGTTTCCACGCCTTTTTTCGGGGCTACCTCAAAACATGAACCCCAAGAACCGTTAACCCGAACGCTTTGAAATTTCTACCACATGTTATCCTCATATAGAAATCACAATGGACCAAAAATCAGGTCATTCCGATGAGTAGAAGTGCCAAAACAGTGTATTTCTCCGTTTCCAAGCCTTTTTTCGGGGCTACCTCAAAACATGAACCCCAAAAACCGTTAATCCGAACACTTTGAAATTTCTACCACATGTTATTCTAAAATAGAAATAACAGTGGCCCAAAAATCAGGTCATTCCGACGAGTAAAAGTGCCAATATAGTGTATTTCTCCGTTTCCACGCCTTTTTTCGAGGCTACCTCAAAACATGAACCCCAAGAGCCGTTAACCCGAACGCTTTGAAATTTCTACCACATGTTATCCTCATATAAAAATCACAGTGGCCCAACAATCAGGTCATTTCGAAGAGTAGAAGTGCCAAAACAGTGTATTTCTCCGATTCCACGCCTTTTTTCGGGTCTACCTCAAAACATGAACCCAGAGAACCGTTAACCTAACGCTTGGAAATTTCTACCACATGTTATCCTCATATAGAAATCACAGCGGACCAAAAATCAGGTCATTCCGACGAGTAGAAGTGCCAAAACAGTGTATTTCTCCGTTTCCAGGGCATTTTCGGGGCTATTTCAAAACATGAACCCCAAGAACCGTTAACCTAAACGCTTTGAAATTTCTACCACATGTTATTCTCTTATAGAAATCTCAGTGGCCCAAAAATCAGGTCAGTCCGACGAGTAGAAGTGCCAAAACAGTGTATTTCTCCCTTTGAAGCATTTTTTCGTGGCTACCTCAATACATGAACCCCAAGAACCGTTAACCCGAACATTTTGAAATTTCTACCACATGTTATCCTCATATAGAAATCACAGCGGACCAAAAATCAGGTCATTCCGACGAGTAGAAGTGCCAAAACAGTGTATTTATCCGTTTCCACGCCTTTTTTCGGGGCTATCTCAAAACTTGAACCCCAAGAACCGTTAACCCGAACGCTTTAAAATTTCTACCACATGTTATTCTCATATAAAAATCACAGTGGCCCAAAAATCAGGTCATTTCGACGAGTAGAAGTGCCAAAACAGTGTATTTCTCCGTTTCCACGCCTGTTTTCGGGGCTACCTCAAAACTTGAACCCCAAGAACCGTTAACCCGAACGCTTTGAAATTTCTACCACATGTTATTCTCATATAGAAATCACAGTGGCCCAAAAATCAGGTCAGTCCGACGAGTAGAAGTGCCAAAACACTGTATTTCTCCGTTTCCACGCCTTTTTTCGGGGCTACCTCAAAACTTGAACCCCAAGAACCGTTAACCCGAATGCTTTGAAATTTCTACCACATGTTATCCTCATATAAGAATCACAGTGGCCCAAAAATCAGGTCATTCCGACAAGTAGAAGTGCCAAAACAGTGTATTTCTCCGTTTGAAGCCTTTTTTCGTGGCTACCTCAAAACATGACCCCAAGAACCGTTAACCGGAACGCTTTGAAATTTATACCACATGTTATTCTCAAATAGAAATAACAGTGGCCTAAAAATGAGGTCATTGCGACGAGTAGAAGTGCCAAAACAGTGTATTTATCCGTTTCCACGCCTTTTTTCGGGGCTAACTCAAAACATGAACTACAAGAACCTTTAACCCGAACGTTTTGAAATTTTTACCACATGTTATCCTCATATAAAAATAAAAGTGGACCAAAAATCAGGTTAGTCCGACGAGTAGAAGTGCCAAAAAAGTGTATTTCTCCGTTTCGAAGCCTTTTTTCATGGCTACCTCAAAACATGAACCCCAAGAACCGTTAACCCGAACATTTTGAAATTTCTACCACATGTTATCCTAATATAGAAATCACAATGGATCAAAAATCAGGTTATTCCGACGAGTAGAAGTGCCAAAACAGTGTATTTCTCCTTTTCTAAGCCTTTTTTCGGGGATACCTCAAAACATGAACCACAAGAACCGTTAACTCGAACATTTTGAAATTTTTACCACAAGTTATCCTCATATAAAAATCACAGTGGACAAAAAATCAGGTCAGTCCGA
Organism: Schizonepeta tenuifolia; assembly: GCA_029490685.1. Taxonomy (NCBI): domain Eukaryota; kingdom Viridiplantae; phylum Streptophyta; class Magnoliopsida; order Lamiales; family Lamiaceae; genus Schizonepeta; species Schizonepeta tenuifolia. The sequence continues at coordinate 132,653 of JANLIY010000038.1, forward strand.
CGAGTAGAAGTGCCAAAACAGTGTATTTCTCCGTTTCCACGCCTTTTTTCGGTGCTATTTCAAAACATGAACCCCAAGAACCGTTAACCCGAACGCTTTAAAATTTGTACCACATGTTATCCTCATATAGAAATCACAGTGGCCCAAAAATTAGGTCATTATGACGAGTAGAAGTGCCAAAACAGTGTATTTCTCCGTTTCCAAAGCTTTTTTCGGGGCTACCTCAAAACATGAACCCCAAAAACCGTTAATCCGAACACTTTGAAATTTCTACCACATGTTATTCTAAAATAGAAATAACAGTGGCCAAAAAATCAGGTCATTCCGATGAGTAAAAGTGCCAAAATAGTGTATTTCTCCTTTTCCACGCCTTTTTTCGAGGCTACCTCAAAACATGAACCCCAAGAGCCGTTAACCCGAACGCTTTGAAATTTCTACCACATGTTATCCTCATATAAAAATCACAGTGGCCCAATAATTAGGTCATTACGACGAGTAGAAGTGCCAAAACAGTGTATTTCTCCGTTTCCATAGCTTTTTTCGGGGCTACCTCAATACATGAACCCAGAGAACCGTTAACCCGAACGCTTTGAAATTTCTACCACATGTTATACTCATATAGAAATCACAGTGGCCGAAAAATCAGGTCATTTCGACGAGTAGAAGTGCCAAAACAGTGTATTTATCCGTTTCCACGCCTTTTTTCGGGGCTACCTCAAAACATGAACCCCAAGAACCGTTAACCCGAACGCTTTGAAATTTCTACCACATGTTATCCTCATATAGAAAACACAATGTCCAAAAAATCAGGTCATTTCGACGAGTAGATGTGCCAAAACAGTGTATTTCTCCGTTTTCAAGCCTTTTTTCGGGGCTACCTCAAAACATGAACCCCAAAAACCGTTAATCCGAACACTTTGAAATTTCTACCACATGTTATTCTAAAATAGAAATAACAGTGGCCCAAAAATCAGGTCATTCCGACGAGTAAAAGTGCCAATATAGTGTATTTCTCCTTTTCCACGCCTTTTTTCGAGGCTACCTCAAAACATGAACCCCAAGAGCCGTTAACCCGAACGCTTTGAAATTTCTACCACATGTTATCCTCATATAAAAATCACAGTGGCCCAATAATTAGGTCATTACGACGAGTAGAAGTGCCAAAACAGTGTATTTCTCCGTTTCCATAGCTTTTTTCGGGGCTACCTCAATACATGAACCCAGAGAACCGTTAACCCGAACGCTTTGAAATTTCTACCACATGTTATACTCATATAGAAATCACAGTGGCCGAAAAATCAGGTCATTTCGACGAGTAGAAGTGCCAAAACAGTGTATTTATCCGTTTCCACGCCTTTTTTCGGGGCTACCTCAAAACATGAACCCCAAGAACCGTTAACCCGAACGCTTTGAAATTTCTACCACATGTTATCCTCATATAGAAAACACAATGTCCAAAAAATCAGGTCATTTCGACGAGTAGATGTGCCAAAACAGTGTATTTCTCCGTTTTCAAGCCTTTTTTCGGGGCTACCTCAAAACATGAACCCCAAAAACCGTTAATCCGAACACTTTGAAATTTCTACCACATGTTATTCTAAAATAGAAATAACAGTGGCCCAAAAATCAGGTCATTCCGACGAGTAAAAGTGCCAATATAGTGTATTTCTCCGTTTCCACGCCTTTTTTCGAGGCTACCTCAAAACATGAACCCCAAGAGCCGTTAACCCGAACGCTTTGAAATTTCTACCACATGTTATCCTCATATAAAAATCACAGTGGCCCAACAATCAGGTCATTTCGAAGAGTAGAAGTGCCAAAACAGTGTATTTCTCCGATTCCACGCCTTTTTTTCGGGTCTACCTCAAAACATGAACCCAGAGAACCGTTAACCCTAACGCTTTGAAATTTCTACCACATTTTATCCTCATATAGAAATCACAGCGGACCAAAAATCAGGTCATTCCGACGAGTAGAAGTGCCAAAACAGTGTATTTCTCCGTTTCCAGGGCATTTTTCGGGGCTATTTCAAAACATGAACCCCAAGAACCGTTAACCTAAACGCTTTGAAATTTCTACCACATGTTATTCTCTTATAGAAATCTCAGTGGCCCAAAAATCAGGTCAGTCCGACGAGTAGAAGTGCCAAAACAGTGTATTTCTCCCTTTGAAGCATTTTTTCGTGGCTACCTCAATACATGAACCCCAAGAACCGTTAACCCGAACATTTTGAAATTTCTACCACATGTTATCCTCATATAGAAATCACAGCGGACCAAAAATCAGGTCATTCCGACGAGTAGAAGTGCCAAAACAGTGTATTTATCCGTTTCCACGCCTTTTTTCGGGGCTATCTCAAAACTTGAACCCCAAGAACCGTTAACCCGAACGCTTTGAAATTTCTACCACATGTTATTCTCATATAAAAATCACAGTGGCCCAAAAATCAGGTCATTGCGACGAGTAGAAGTGCCAAAACAGTGTATTTATCCGTTTCCACGCCTTTTTTCGGGGCTAACTCAAAACATGAACTACAAGAACCTTTAACCCGAACGTTTTGAAATTTTTACCACATGTTATCCTCATATAAAAATAAAAGTGGACCAAAAATCAGGTTAGTCCGACGAGTAGAAGTGCCAAAAAAGTGTATTTCTCCGTTTCGAAGCCTTTTTTCATGGCTACCTCAAAACATGAACCCCAAGAACCGTTAACCCGAACGTTTTCAAATTTCTACCACATGTTATCCTCATATAAAAATCACAATGGATCAAAAATCAGGTCATTTCGACGAGTAGAAGTGCCAAAACAGTGTATTTCTCCGTTTCCAAGCCTTTTTTCGGGGCTACTTCAAAACATGAACCACAAGAACCGTTAACCTGAACATTTTGAAATTTTTACCACAAGTTATCCTCATATAAAAATCACAGTGGACCAAAAATCAGGTCAGTCCGACGAGTAGAAGTGCCAAAACAGTGTATTTCTCAGTTTCCACGCCTTTTTTCGGGGCTACCTCAAAACATGAAAACGAAGAACCGTTAACCCTGAACGCTTTGAAATTTCTACCACTTGTTATCCTCATATAGAAATCAGAGTGGTCCAAAAATTAGGTCATTACGACGAGTAGAAGTGCCAAAACAATGTATTTCTCCGTTTCCATGGCTTTTTTCGGGGCTACCTCAATACATGAACCCAGAGAACCGTTAACCCGAACGCTTTGAAATTTCTACCACATGTTATAATCAGATAGAAATCACAGTGGCCCAAAAATCAGGTCATTTCGACGAGTAGAAGTGCCAAAACAGTGTATTTATCCGTTTCCACGCCTTTTTTCGGGGCTACCTCAAAACATGAACCCCAAGAACCGTTAACCCGAACGCTTTGAAATTTTTACCACATGTTATCCTCATATAGAAAACACAATGTCCCAAAAATCAGGTCATTTCGACGAGTAGATGTGCCAAAACAGTGTATTTCTCCATTTTCAAGCATTTTTTCGGGGCTACCTCAAAACATGAACCCCAAAAACCGTTAATCCGAACACTTTGAAATTTCTACCACATGTTATTCTAAAATAGAAATAACAGTGGCCCAAAAATCAGGTCATTCCGACGAGTAAAAGTGCTAAAATAGTGTATTTCTCCGTTTCCACGCCTTTTTTCGAGGCTATCTCAAAACATGAACCCCAAGAGCCGTTAACCCGAACGCTTTGAAATTTCTACCACATGTTATCCTCATATAGAAATCACAGCGGACCAAAAATCAAGTCATTCCGACGAGTAGAAAGGCCAAAACAGTGTATTTCTCCGTTTCCAGGGCATTTTTCGGGGCTACCTCAAAACATGAACCCCAAGAACCGTTACCCCGAACGCTTTGAAATTTCTACCACACGTTATTCTAATATAGAAATAATAGTGGCCCAAAAATCAGGTCAGTCCGACGAGTAGATGTGCCAAAACAGTGTATTTCTCCGTTTCGAAGTCTTTTTTCGTGGCTACCTCAAAACATGAACCCCAAGAACCGTTAACCCGAACATTTTGAAATTTCTACCACATGTTATCCGCATAGAGAAATCACAGTGGACCAAAAATCAGGTCATTCCAACGAGTAGAAGTGCCAAAACCGTGTATTTCTTCGTTTCCACGCCTTTTTTCGGGGCTACCTCAAAACTTGAACCCCAAGAACCGTTAACCCGAACGCTTTGAAATTTCTACCACATGTTATCCTCATATAAAAATCACGGTGGCCCAAAAATCAGGTCATTTCGACGAGTAGAAGTGCCAAAACAGTGTATTTCTCCGTTTCCACGCCTGTTTTCGGGGCTACCTCAAAACTTGAACCCCAAGAACCGTTAACCCGAACGCTTTGAAATTTATAACACATGTTATTCTCATATAGAAATCACAGTGGCCCAAAACTCAGGTCAGTCCGACGAGTAGAAGTGCCAAAACAGTGTATTTCTCCGTTTCCACGCCTTTTTTCGGGGCTACCTCAAAACTTGAACCCCAAGAACCGTTAACCCGAATGCTTTGAAATTTCTACCACATGTTATCCTCATATAAGAATCACAGTGGCCCAAAAATCAGGTCATTCCGACAAGTAGAAGTGCCAAAACAGTGTATTTCTCCGTTTGATGCCTTTTTTCGTGGCTACCTCAAAACATGACCCCAAGAACCGTTAACCCGAACGCTTTGAAATTTCTACCACATGTTATTCTCAAATAGAAATAACAGTGGCCCAAAAATGAGGTCATTGCGACGAGTAGAAGTGCCAAAACAGTGTATTTCTCCGTTTCCACGCCTTTTTTCGGGGCTAACTCAAAACATGAACTACAAGAACCTTTAACCCGAACGTTTTGAAATTTTTACCACATGTTATCCTCATATAAAAATAAAAGTGGACCAAAAATCAGGTTAGTCCGACGAGTAGAAGTGCTAAAACAGTGTATTTCTCCGTTTCCACGACTTGTGTCGGGGCTACCTCAAAACATGAACCCCAAGAACCGTTAACCCGAACGCTTTAAAATTTCTACTACATGTTATCATCATATAGAAATTAAAGTGGCCCAAAAAGAAGGTCATTTCGACGAGTAGAAGTGCCAAAACAGTGTATTTCTCCGTTTCCACGCCTTTTTTCGGGGCTACCTCAAAACATGAACCCCAACAACCGTTAACCCGAACGCTTTTAAATTTCTACCACATGTTATTCTCATATAAAAATCATAGTGGCCCAAAAATCAGGTCAGTCCGACGAGTAGAAGTGCCAAAAAAGTGTATTTCTCCGTTTCGAAGCCTTTTTTCATGGCTACCTCAAAACATGAACCCCAAGAACCGTTAACCTGAACATTTTGAAATTTTTACCACAAGTTATCCTCATATAAAAATCACAGTGGACCAAAAATCAGGTCAGTCCGACGAGTAGAAGTGCCAAAACAGTGTATTTCTCAGTTTCCACGCCTTTTTTTCGGGGCTACCTCAAAACATGAAAACGAAGAACCGTTAACCCTGAACGCTTTGAAATTTCTACCACATGTTATCCTCATATAGAAATCACAGTGGTCCAAAAATTAGGTCATTACGACGAGTAGAAGTGCCAAAACAATGTATTTCTCCGTTTCCATGGCTTTTTTTGGGGCTACCTCAATACATGAACCCAGAGAACCGTTAACCCGAACGCTTTGAAATTTCTACCACATGTTATCCTCATATAGAAAACACAATGTCCCAAAAATCAGGTCATTTCGACGAGTAGATGTGCCAAAACAGTGTATTTCTCCATTTTCAAGCCTTTTTTCGGGGCTACCTCAAAACATGAACCCCAAAAACCGTTAATCCGAACACTTTGAAATTTCTACCACATGTTATCCTCATATAGAAATCACAGTGGACCAAAAATCAGGTCATTCCAACGAGTAGAAGTGCCAAAACAGTGTATTTCTCCGTTTCCACGCCTTTTTTCGGGGCTACCTCAAAACTTGAACCCCAAGAACCGTTAACCCGAACGCTTTGAAATTTCTACCACATGTTATCCTCATATAAAAATCACGGTGGCCCAAAAATCAGGTTAGTCCGACGAGTAGAAGTGCCAAAACAGTATATTTCTCCGTTTGAAGCCTTTTTTCGGGGCTACCTCAATACACGAACCCCAAGAACCGTTAACCCCAACGCTTTGAAATTTCTACCACATGTTATCCTCATATAAATATCAAAGTGGCCCAATAATCAGGTCATTTCGACGAGTAGATGTGCCAAAACAGTGTATTGCTCCGTTTCCATGCCTTTTTTCGGGCCTACCTCAAAACATGAACCAAAAGAACCGTAAACCCGAACGCTTAGAAATTTCTACCACATGTTATCGTCATATAGAAATCACAGCGGACCAAAAATCAGGTCATTCCGACGAGTAGAAGTGCCAAAACAGTGTATTTCTCCGTTTGCAAAGCATTTTTCGGGACTATTTTAAAACATGAACCCCAAGAACCGTTAACCTAAACGCTTTGAAATTTCTACCACATGTTATCCTCATATAGAAATCACAGTGGACCAAAAATCACGTCATTCTGACGAGTAGAAGTGCCAAAACAATGTATTATTCCATTTTCACGCCTTTTTTCGAGGCTACCTCAAAACATGAACTCCAAGAACTGTTAACCAGAACGTTTTCAAATTTCTATCACATGTTATCCTCATATAGAAAACACAGTGTCCCAAAAATCAGGTCATTTTGACGAGTATATGTGCCAAAACAGTGTATTTCTCCGTTTTCAAGACTTTTTTCGGGGCTACCTCAAAACATGAACCCCAAGAACCGTTAACCCGAACGCTTTGAAATTTCTACCACATGTTATTATCTTATAGAAATCTCAGTGGCCCAAAAATCAGGTCAGTCCGACGAGTAGAAGTGCCAAAACAGTGTATTTCTCCCTTTGAAGCATTTTTTCGTGGCTACCTCAAAACATGAACCCCAAGAATCGTTAACCCGAACATTTTGAAATTTCTACCACATGTTATCCTCATATAGAAATCACAATGGACCAAAAATCAGGTCATTCCGACGAGTAGAAGTGCCAAAACAGTGTATTTCTCCGTTTCCAAGCCTTTTTTCGGGGCTACCTCAAAACATGAACCACAAGAACCGTTAACCCGAAAGATTTGAAATTTTTTCCACATTTTATCCTCATATAAAAATCATAGCGGACCAAAAACCAGGTCGGTCCGACGAGTAGAAGTGCCAAAACAGTGTATTTCTCCGTTTCCACGCCTTTTTTCGGGGCTACCTCAAAACATGAACCCCAAGAACTGTTAACCCGAACGCTTTGAAATTTCTACCACATGTTATCCTCATATGAAAATCACAGTGGCCCAAACATCAGGTCATTTCGACGAGTAGGAGTGCCAAAACAGTGTATTTCTCCGTTTCCACGCCTTTTTTCGGGGCTACCTCAAAACTTGAACCCCAAGAACCGTTAACCCGAACGCTTTGAAATTTCTAACACATGGTATTCTCATATAGAAATCACAGTGGCCCAAAAATCTGGTCAGTCCGACGAGTAGAAGTGCCAAAACAGTGTATTTCTCCGTTTGAAGCCTTTTTTCGTGGCTACCTCAAAACATGACCCCAAGAACCGTTAACCCGAACGCTTTAAAATTTATACCACATGTTATTCTCAAATAGAAATAATAGTGGCCCAAAAATGAGGTTATTCCGACGAGTAGAAGTGCAAAAACAGTTTATTTCTCCGTTTCCACGGCTTTTTTCGGGGCTAACTCAAAACATGAACTACAAGAACCTTTAACCCGAACGTTTTGAAATTTTTACCACATGTTATCCTCATATGAAAATAAAAGTGGACCAAAAATCAGGTTAGTCCGACGAGTAGAAGTTCCAAATCAGTGTATTTCTCCGTTTCCACGACTTTTGTCGGGGCTACTTCAAAACATGAACCCCAAGAACCGTTAACCTGAACGCTTTGAAATTTCTACTACATGTTATCATCATATAGAAATTACAGTGGCCCAAAAATCAGGTCATTTCGACGAGTAGACGTTCCAAAACAGTGTATTTCTCCGTTTCCACGCCTTTTTTCGGGGCTACCTCAAAACAAGAACCCCAAAAACCGTTAACCCGAATGCTTTGAAATTTCTACCACATGTTATCCTCATATAAAAATCACAGTGGCCCAAAAATCAGGTCAGTCCGACGAGTAGAAGTGCCAAAACATTGTATTTCTCCGTTTCCACGGCTTTTTTCGGGGCTATTTCAAAACATGAACCCCAAGAACCGTTAACCCGAACGCTTTGAAATTTCTACCACATGTTATCATCATATAGAAATTACAGTGGCCCAAAAATCAGGTCATTTCGACGAGTAGAAGTGCCAAAACAGTGTATTTATCCGTTTCCACGCCTTTTTTCGGGGCTACCTCAAAACATGAACCCCAAGAACCGTTAACCCGAACGCTTTGAAATTTCTACCACATGTTATCCTCATATAGAAATCACAGTGGCCCAAAAATTAGGTCATGACGACAAGTACAAGTGCCAAAATAGTGTATTTCTCCGTTTCTACGCCTTTTTTTCGGGCTAACTCAAAACATGAACCCAAAGAACCGTTAACCCGAACGCTTTGAAATTTCTACCACATATTATCCTAATATAGAAATCACAGTGGCCCAAAAATTAGGTCATTACCACGAGTAGAAGTGCCAAAACAGTGTATTTCTCAGTTTCCACGCCTTTTTTTCGGGGCTACCTCAAAACATGAACCCCAAAAACCGTTAACCCGAACGCTTTTAAATTTCTACCACATGTTATCCTCATATAGAAATCACAGTGGTCCAAAAATTAGCTCATTACGACGAGTAGAAGTGCCAAAACAATGTATTTCTCCGTTTCCATGGCTTTTTTCGGGGCTACCTCAATACATGAACCCAGAGAACCGTTAACCCGAACGCTTTGAAATTTCTACCACATGTTATACTCATATAGAAATCACAGTGGCCCAAAAATCAGGTCATTTCGACGAGTAGAAGTGCCAAAACAATGTATTTATCCGTTTCCACGCCTTTTTTTCGGGGCTACCTCAAAACATGAACCCCAAGAACCGTTAACCCGAACGCTTTGAAATTTCTACCACATGTTATCCTCATATAGAAATCACAGTGGCCCAAAAATTAGGTCATGACGACAAGTACAAGTGCCAAAATAGTGTATTTCTCCGTTTCTACGCCTTTTTTCGGGCTAACTCAAAACATGAACCCAAAGAACCGTTAACCCGAACGCTTTGAAATTTCTACCACATATTATCCTAATATAGAAATCACAGTGGCCCAAAAATTAGGTCATTACCACGAGTAGAAGTGCCAAAACAGTGTATTTCTCCGTTTCCACGCCTTTTTTCGGGGCTACCTCAAAACATGAACCCCAAAAACCGTTAACCCGAACGCTTTTAAATTTCTACCACATGTTATCCTCATATAAAAATCACAGTGGCCCAAAAATTAGGTCAGTCCGACGAGTAGAAGTGCCAAAACAGTGTATTTCTCAGTTTCCACGCCTTTTTTCGGGGCTACCTCAAAACATGAAAACCAAGAACCGTTAACCCTGAACGCTTTGAAATTTCTACCACATGTTATCCTCATATAGAAATCACAGTGGTCCAAAAATTAGGTCATTACGACGAGTAGAAGTGCCAAAACAATGTATTTCTCCGTTTCCATGGCTTTTTTCGGGGCTACCTCAATACATGAACCCAGAGAACCGTTAACCCGAAAGCTTTGAAATTCCTACCACATGTTATACTCATATAGAAATCACAGTGGCCCTAAAATCAGGTCATTTCGACGAGTAGAAGTGCCAAAACAATGTATTTATCCGTTTCCACGCCTTTTTTCGGGGCTACCTCAAAACATGAACCCCAAGAACCGTTAACCCGAACGCTTTGAAATTTCTACCACATGTTATCCTCATATAGAAAACACAATGTCTCAAAAATCAGGTCATTTCGACGAGTAGATGTGCCAAAACAGTGTATTTCAGCGTTTTCAAGCCTTTTTTCGGGGCTACCTCAAAAAATGAACCCCAAAAACCGTTAATCCGAACACTTTGAAATTTCTACCACATGTTATTCTAAAATAGAAATAACAGTGGCCCAAAAATCAGGTCATTCCGACGAGAAAAAGTGCCAAAATAGTGTATTTCTCCGTTTCCACGCCTTTTTTCGAGGCTACCTCAAAACATGAACCCCAAGAGCCGTTAATCCGAACGCTTTGAAATTTCTACCACATGTTATCCTCATACAAAAATCACAGTGTCCAATAATCAGGTCATTTCGACGAGTAGAAGTGCCAAAACAGTGTATTTCTCCGATTCCACGCCTTTTTTCGAGTCTACCTCAAAACATGAACCCAGAGAACCGTTAACCCTAACGCTTTGAAATTTCTACCACATATTATCCTCATATAGAAATTACAGTGGCCCAAAAATCAGGTCATTTCGACGAGTAGAAGTGCCAAAACAGTGTATTTCTCCGTTTCCACGCCTTTTTTTCGGGGCTACCTCAAAACATGAACCCCAAAAACCGTTAACCCGAACGCTTTTAAATTTCTACCACATGTTATCCTCATATAAAAATCACAGTGGCCCAAAAATCAGGTCAGTCCGACGAGTAGAAGTGCCAAAACAGTGTATTTCTCCGTCTCCACGCCTTTTTTTCGGTGCTATTTCAAAACATGAACCCCAAGAACCGTTAACCCGAACGCTTTAAAATTTCTACCACATGTTATCCTCATATAGAAATCACAGTGGCCCAAAAATGAGGTCATTACGACGAGTACAAGTGCAAAAATAGTGTATTTCTCCGTTTCTACGCCTTTTTTCGGGCTAACTCAAAACATGAACCCAAAGAACCGTTAACCCGAACGCTTTGAAATTTCTACCACATATTATCCTAATATAGAAATCACAGTGGCCCAAAAATCAGGTCATTACCACGAGTAGAAGTGCCAAAACAGTGTATTTCTCCGTTTCCACGCCTTTTTTTCGGGGCTACCTCAAAACATGAACCCCAAAAACCGTTAACCCGAACGCTTTGAAATTTCTACCACATGTTATCCTCATATAAAAATCACAGTGGCCCAAAAATTAGGTCAGTCCGACGAGTAGAAGTGCCAAAACAGTGTATTTCTCAGTTTCCACGCCTTTTTTCGGGGCTACCTCAAAACATGAAAACCAAGAACCGTTAACCCTGAACGCTTTGAAATTTCTACCACATGTTATCCTCATATAGAAATCACAGTGGTCCAAAAATTAGGTCATTACGACGAATAGAAGTGCCAAAACAATGTATTTCTCCGTTTCCATGGCTTTTTTCGTGGCTACCTCAATACATGAACCCAGAGAACCGTTAACTCGAACGCTTTGAAATTTCTACCACATGTTATAATCATATAGAAATCACAGTGGCCCAAAAATCAGGTCATTTCGATGAGTAGAAGTGCCAAAACAATGTATTTATCCGTTTCCACGCCTTTTTTTCGGGGCTACCTCAAAACATGAACCCCAAGAACCGTTAACCCGAATGCTTTGAAATTTCTACCACATGTTATCCTCATATAGAAAACACAATGTCTCAAAAATCAGGTCATTTCGACGAGTAGATGTGGCAAAACAGTGTATTTCACCGTTTTCAAGCCTTTTTTTCGGGGCTACCTCAAAACATGAACCCCAAGAACCGTTAACCCGAACATTTTGAAATTTCTACCACATGTTATCCTCATACAAAAATCACAGTGGCCCAAAAATTAGGTCAGTCCGACGAGTAGAAGTGCCAAAACAGTGTATTTCTCAGTTTCCACGCCTTTTTTCGGGGCTACCTCAAAACATGAAAACCAAGAACCGTTAACCCTGAACGCTTTGAAATTTCTACCACATGTTATCCTCATATAGAAATCACAGTGGTCCAAAAATTAGGTCATTACGACGAGTAGAAGTGCCAAAACAATGTATTTCTCCGTTTCCATGGCTTTTTTCGGGGCTACCTCAATACATGAACCCAGAGAACCGTTAACCCGAACGCTTTGAAATTTCTACCACATGTTATACTCATATAGAAATCACAGTGGCCCAAAAATCAGGTCATTTCGACGAGTAGAAGTGCCAAAACAATGTCTTTATCCGTTTCCACGCCTTTTTTCGGGGCTACCTCAAAACATGAACCCCAAGAACCGTTAACCCGAACGCTTTGAAATTTCTACCACATGTTATCCTCATATAGAAATCACAGTGGCCCAAAAATTAGGTCATGACGACAAGTACAAGTGCCAAAATAGTGTATTTCTCCGTTTCTACGCCTTTTTTCGGGCTAACTCAAAACATGAACCCAAAGAACCGTTAACCCGAACGCTTTGAAATTTCTACCACATATTATCCTAATATAGAAATCACAGTGGCCCAAAAATTAGGTCATTACCACGAGTAGAAGTGCCAAAATAGTGTATTTCTCCGTTTCCACGCCTTTTTTTCGGGGCTACCTCAAAACATGAACCCCAAAAACCGTTAACCCGAACGCTTTTAAATTTCTACCACATGTTATCCTCATATAAAAATCACAGTGGCCCAAAAATTAGGTCAGTCCGACGAGTAGAAGTGCCAAAACAGTGTATTTCTCAGTTTCCACGCCTTTTTTTCGGGGCTACCTCAAAACATGAAAACCAAGAACCGTTAACCCTGAACGCTTTGAAATTTCTACCACATGTTATCCTCATATAGAAATCACAGTGGTCCAAAAATTAGGTCATTACGACGAGTAGAAGTGCCAAAACAATGTATTTCTCCGTTTCCATGGCTTTTTTCGGGGCTACCTCAATACATGAACCCAGAGAACCGTTAACCCGAACGCTTTGAAATTCCTACCACATGTTATACTCATATAGAAATCACAGTGGCCCTAAAATCAGGTCATTTCGACGAGTAGAAGTGCCAAAACAATGTATTTATCCGTTTCCACGCCTTTTTTCGGGGCTACCTCAAAACATGAACCCCAAGAACCGTTAACCCGAACGCTTTGAAATTTCTACCACATGTTATCCTCATATAGAAAACACAATGTCTCAAAAATCAGGTCATTTCGACGAGTAGATGTGCCAAAACAGTGTATTTCAGCGTTTTCAAGCCTTTTTTCGGGGCTACCTCAAAACATGAACCCCAAAAACCGTTAATCCGAACACTTTGAAATGTCTACCACATGTTATTCTAAAATAGAAATAACAGTGGCCCAAAAATCAGGTCATTCCGACGAGTAAAAGTGCCAAAATAGTGTATTTCTCCGTTTCCACGCCTTTTTTCGAGGCTACCTCAAAACATGAACCCCAAGAGCCGTTAATCCGAACGCTTTGAAATTTCTACCACATGTTATCCTCATACAAAAATCACAGTGTCCAATAATCAGGTCATTTCGACGAGTAGAAGTGCCAAAACAGTGTATTTCTCCGATTCCACGCCTTTTTTCGAGTCTACCTCAAAACATGAACCCAGAGAACCGTTAACCCTAACGCTTTGAAATTTCTACCACATATTATCCTCATATAGAAATTACAGTGGCCCAAAAATCAGGTCATTTCGACGAGTAGAAGTGCCAAAACAGTGTATTTCTCCGTTTCCACGCCTTTTTTCGGGGCTACCTCAAAACATGAACCCCAAAAACCGTTAACCCGAACGCTTTTAAATTTCTACCACATGTTATCCTCATATAAAAATCACAGTGGCCCAAAAATCAGGTCAGTCCGACGAGTAGAAGTGCCAAAACAGTGTATTTCTCCGTCTCCACGCCTTTTTTCGGTGCTATTTCAAAACATGAACCCCAAGAACCGTTAACCCGAACGCTTTAAAATTTCTACCACATGTTATCCTCATATAGAAATCAAAGTGGCCCAAAAATGAGGTCATTACGACGAGTACAAGTGCAAAAATAGTGTATTTCTCCGTTTCTACGCCTTTTTTCGGGCTAACTCAAAACATGAACCCAAAGAACCGTTAACCCGAACGCTTTGAAATTTTTACCACATATTATCCTAATATAGAAATCACAGTGGCCCAAAAATCAGGTCATTACCACGAGTAGAAGTGCCAAAACAGTGTATTTCTCCGTTTCCACGCCTTTTTTCGGGGCTACCTCAAAACATGAACCCCAAAAACCGTTAACCCGAACGCTTTGAAATTTCTACCACATGTTATCCTCATATAAAAATCACAGTGGCCCAAAAATTAGGTCAGTCCGACGAGTAGAAGTGCCAAAACAGTGTATTTCTCAGTTTCCACGCCTTTTTTCGGGGCTACCTCAAAACATGAAAACCAAGAACCGTTAACCCTGAACGCTTTGAAATTTCTACCACATGTTATCCTCATATAGAAATCACAGTGGTCCAAAAATTAGGTCATTACGACGAGTAGAAGTGCCAAAACAATGTATTTCTCCGTTTCCATGGCTTTTTTCGAGGCTACCTCAATACATGAACCCAGAGAACCGTTAACCCGAACGCTTTGAAATTTCTACCACATGTTATACTCATATAGAAATCACAGTGGCCCAAAAATCAGGTCATTTCGACGAGTAGAAGTGCCAAAACAATGTATTTATCCGTTTCCATGGCTTTTTTCGGGGCTACCTCAATACATGAACCCAGAGAACCGTTAACCCGAACGCTTTGAAATTTCTACCACATGTTATACTCATATAGAAATCACAGTGGCCCAAAAATTAGGTCATTTCGACGAGTAGAAGTGCCAAAACAATGTATTTATCCGTTTCCACGCCTTTTTTCGGGGCTACCTCAAAACATGAACCCCAAGAACCGTTAACCCGAACGCTTTGAAATTTCTACCACATGTTATCCTCATATAGAAAACACAATGTCTCAAAAATCAGGTCATTTCGACGAGTAGATGTGCCAAAACAGTGTATTTCACCGTTTTCAAACCTGTTCTCGGGGCTACCTCAAAACATGAACCCCAAAAACCGTTAATCCGAACACTTTGAAACTTCTACCACATGTTATTCTAAAATAGAAATAACAGTGGCCCAAAAATCAGGTCATTCCGACGAGTAAAAGTGCCAAAATAGTGTATTTATCCGTTTCCACGCCTTTTTTCGAGGCTACCTCAAAACATGAACCCCGAGAGCCGTTAATCTGAACGCTTTGAAATTTCTACCACATGTTATCCTCATACAAAAATCACAGTGTCCAATAATCAGGTCATTTCGACGAGTAGAAGTGCCAAAACAGTGTATTTCTCCGTTTCCACGCCTTTTTTCGGGGCTACCTCAAAACATGAACCCCAAAAACCGTTAACCCGAACACTTTGAAACTTCTACCACATGTTATCCTCATATAAAAATCACAGTGGCCCAAAAATTAGGTCAGTCCGACGAGTAGAAGTGCCAAAACAGTGCATTTCTCAGTTTCCACGCCTTTTTTCGGGGCTACCTCAAAACATGAAAACCAAGAACCGTTAACCCTGAACGCTTTGAAATTTCTACCACATGTTATCCTCATATAGAAATCACAGTGGTCCAAAAATTAGGTCATTACGACGAGTAGAAGTGCCAAAACAATGTATTTCTCCGTTTCCATGGCTTTTTTCGGGGCTACCTCTATACATGAACCCAGAGAACCGTTAACCCGAACGCTTTGAAATTTCTACCACATGTTATACTCATATAGAAATCACAGTGGCCCTAAAATTAGGTCATTTCGACGAGTAGAAGTGCCAAAACAATGTATTTATCCGTTTCCACGCCTTTTTTCGGGGCTACCTCAAAACATGAACCCCAAGAACCGTTAACCCGAACGCTTTGAAATTTCTACCACATGTTATCCTTATATAGAAAACACAGTGGCCCAAAAATTAGGTCAGTCCGACGAGTAGAAGTGCCAAAACAATGTATTTCTCCGTTTCCACGCCTTTTTTCGGGGCTACCTCAAAACATGAACCCCAAGAACCGTTAACCCGAACATTTTGAAATTTCTACCACATGTTATCCTCATATAGAAATCACAATGGACCAAAAATCAGGTCATTCCGATGAGTAGAAGTGCCAAAACAGTGTATTTCTCCGTTTCCAAGCCTTTTTTCGGGGCTACCTCAAAACATGAACCCCAAAAACCGTTAACCCGAACGCTTTTAAATTTCTACCACATGTTATCCTCTTATAAAAATCACAGTGGCCCAAAAATTAGGTCAGTCCGACGAGTAGAAGTGCCAAAACAATGTATTTCTCCGTTTCCACGCCTTTTTTCGGGGCTACCTCAAAACATGAACCCAAGAACCGTTAACCCGAACGCTTTGAAATTTCTACCACATGTTATTATCTTATAGAAATCTCAGTGGCCCAAAAATCAGGTCAGTCCGACGATTAGAAGTGCCAAAACAGTGTATTTCTCCCTTTGAAGCATTTTTTCGTGGCTACCTCAAAACATGAACCCCAAGAACCGTTAACCCGAACATTTTGAAATTTCTACCACATATTATCCTCATATAGAAATCACAATGGACCAAAAATCAGGTCATTCCGACGAGTAGAAGTGCCAAAACAGTGTATTTCTCCGTTTCCAAGCCTTTTTTCGGGGCTACCTCAAAACATGAACCACAAGAACCGTTAACCCGAACGCTTTTAAATTTCTACCACATGTTATCCTCATATAAAAATCATAGCGGACCAAAAATCAGGTCGGTCCGACGAGTAGAAGTGAAAAAACAGTGTATTTCTCCGTTTCCACACATTTTTTCGGTGCTACCTCAAAACATGACCCCCAAGAACTAATAACCCGAACGCTTTGAAATTTCTACCACATGTTATCCTCATATAAAAATCACAGTGGCCCAAAAATCAGGTCATTTCGACGAGTAGGAGTGCCAAAACAGTGTATTTCTCCGTTTCCACGCCTTTTTTCGGGGCTACCTCAAAACTTGAACCCCAAGAACCGTTAACCCGAACGCTTTGAAATTTCTAACACATGGTATTCTCATATAGAAATCACAGTGGCCCAAAAATCAGGTCAGTCCGACGAGTAGAAGTGCCAAAACAGTGTATTTCTCCGTTTGAAGCCTTTTTTCGTGGCTACCTCAAAACATGACCCCAAGAACCGTTAACCCGAACGCTTTGAAATTTATACCACATGTTATTTTCAAATAGAAATAACATTGGCCCAAAAATGAGGTTATTCCGAGGAGTAGAAGTGCAAAAATAGTGTATTTCTCCGTTTCCACGCCTTTTTTCGGGGCTAACTCAAAACATGAACTACAAGAACCTTTAACCCGAACGTTTTGAAATTTTTACCACATGTTATATTCATATAAAAATAAAAGTTGACCAAAAATCAGGTTAGTCCGACAAGTAGAAGTGCCAAAACAGTGTATTTCTCCGTTTCCACGACTTTTGTCGGGGCTACTTCAAAACATGAACCCCAAGAACCGTTAACCCGAACGCTTTGAAATTTCTACCACATGTTATCCTCATATAGAAATCACAGTGGTCCAAAAATTAGGTCATTACGACGAGTAGAAGTGCCAAAACAATGTATTTCTCCGTTTCCATGGCTTTTTTCGGGGCTACCTCTATACATGAACCCAGAGAACCGTTAACCCGAACGCTTTGAAATTTCTACCACATGTTATACTCATATAGAAATCACAGTGGCCCTAAAATTAGGTCATTTCGACGAGTAGAAGTGCCAAAACAATGTATTTATCCGTTTCCACGCCTTTTTTCGGGGCTACCTCAAAACATGAACCCCAAGAACCGTTAACCCGAACGCTTTGAAATTTCTACCACATGTTATCCTTATATAGAAAACACAGTGGCCCAAAAATTAGGTCAGTCCGACGAGTAGAAGTGCCAAAACAATGTATTTCTCCGTTTCCACGCCTTTTTTCGGGGCTACCTCAAAACATGAACCCCAAGAACCGTTAACCCGAACATTTTGAAATTTCTACCACATGTTATCCTCATATAGAAATCACAATGGACCAAAAATCAGGTCATTCCGATGAGTAGAAGTGCCAAAACAGTGTATTTCTCCGTTTCCAAGCCTTTTTTTCGGGGCTACCTCAAAACATGAACCCCAAAAAACCGTTAACCCGAACGCTTTTAAATTTCTACCACATGTTATCCTCTTATAAAAATCACAGTGGCCCAAAAATTAGGTCAGTCCGACGAGTAGAAGTGCCAAAACAATGTATTTCTCCGTTTCCACGCCTTTTTTCGGGGCTACCTCAAAACATGAACCCAAGAACCGTTAACCCGAACGCTTTGAAATTTCTACCACATGTTATTATCTTATAGAAATCTCAGTGGCCCAAAAATCAGGTCAGTCCGACGATTAGAAGTGCCAAAACAGTGTATTTCTCCCTTTGAAGCATTTTTTCGTGGCTACCTCAAAACATGAACCCCAAGAACCGTTAACCCGAACATTTTGAAATTTCTACCACATATTATCCTCATATAGAAATCACAATGGACCAAAAATCAGGTCATTCCGACGAGTAGAAGTGCCAAAACAGTGTATTTCTCCGTTTCCAAGCCTTTTTTCGGGGCTACCTCAAAACATGAACCACAAGAACCGTTAACCCGAACGCTTTTAAATTTCTACCACATGTTATCCTCATATAAAAATCATAGCGGACCAAAAATCAGGTCGGTCCGACGAGTAGAAGTGAAAAAACAGTGTATTTCTCCGTTTCCACACATTTTTTCGGTGCTACCTCAAAACATGACCCCCAAGAACTAATAACCCGAACGCTTTGAAATTTCTACCACATGTTATCCTCATATAAAAATCACAGTGGCCCAAAAATCAGGTCATTTCGACGAGTAGGAGTGCCAAAACAGTGTATTTCTCCGTTTCCACGCCTTTTTTCGGGGCTACCTCAAAACTTGAACCCCAAGAACCGTTAACCCGAACGCTTTGAAATTTCTAACACATGGTATTCTCATATAGAAATCACAGTGGCCCAAAAATCAGGTCAGTCCGACGAGTAGAAGTGCCAAAACAGTGTATTTCTCCGTTTGAAGCCTTTTTTCGTGGCTACCTCAAAACATGACCCCAAGAACCGTTAACCCGAACGCTTTGAAATTTATACCACATGTTATTTTCAAATAGAAATAACATTGGCCCAAAAATGAGGTTATTCCGAGGAGTAGAAGTGCAAAAATAGTGTATTTCTCCGTTTCCACGCCTTTTTTCGGGGCTAACTCAAAACATGAACTACAAGAACCTTTAACCCGAACGTTTTGAAATTTTTACCACATGTTATATTCATATAAAAATAAAAGTTGACCAAAAATCAGGTTAGTCCGACAAGTAGAAGTGCCAAAACAGTGTATTTCTCCGTTTCCACGACTTTTGTCGGGGCTACTTCAAAACATGAACCCCAAGAACCGTTAACCCGAACGCTTTGAAATTTCTACTACATGTTATCATCATATAGAAATTACAGTGGCCCAAAAATCAGGTCATTTCGACGATTAGAAGTTCCAAAACAATGTATTTCTCCGTTTCCACGCCTTTTTTCGGGGCTACCTCAAAACAAGAACCCCAAAAACCGTTAACCCGAACGCTTTGACATTTCTACCACATGTTATCCTCATATAAAAATCACAGTGGCCCAAAAATCAGGTCAGTCCGACGAGTAGAAGTGCCAAAACAGTGTATTTCTCCGTTTCCACGCCTTTTTTCGGGGCTATTTCAAAACATGAACCCCAAGAACCGTTAACCCGAACGCTTTGAAATTTCTACCACATGTTATCATCATATAGAAATTACAGTGGCCCAAAAATCAGGTCATTTCGAGAGTAGCAGTGCCAAAACAGTGTATTTCTCCGTTTCCACGCCTTTTTTCGGGGCTACCTCAAAACATGAACCCCAAAAACCGTTAACCCGAACGCTTTTAAATTTCTACCACATGTTATCCTCATATAAAAATCACAGTGGCCCAAAAATCAGGTCAGTCCGACGAGTAGAAGTGCCAAAACAGTGTATTTCTCCGTTTCCACGCCTTTTTTCGGGGCTATTTCAAAACATGAACCCCAAGAACCGTTAACCCGAACGCTTTAAAATTTCTACCACATGTTATCCTCATATAGAAATCACAGTGGCCCAAAAATTAGGTCATTACGACGAGTACAAGTGCCAAAATAGTGTATTTCTCTGTTTCTACGCCTTTTTTTTCGGGCTAACTCAAAACATGAACCCAGAGAACCGTTAACCCGAACGCTTTGAAATTTCTACCACATATTATCCTAATATAGAAATCACAGTGGCCCAAAAATTAGGTCATTACGACGAGTAGTGGTGCCAAAACAGTGTATTTCTCCGTTTCCACGCCTTTTTTCGAGGCTACCTCAAAACATGAACCCCAAGAGCCGTTAACCCGAACGCTTTGAAATTTCTACCACATGTTACAAAAATCACAGTGTCCATTAATCAGGTCATTTCGACGAGTAGAAGTGCCAAAACAGTGTATTTCTCCGATTCCACACCTTTTTTCGGGTCTACCTCAAAACATGAACCCAGAGAACCGTTAACCCTAACGCTTTGAAATTTCTACCACATATTATCCTCATATAGAAATTACAGTGGCCCAAAAATCAGGTCATTTCGACGAGTAGAAGTGCCAAAACAGTGTATTTCTCCGTTTCCACGCCTTTTTTCGGGGCTACCTCAAAACATGAACCCCAAAAAACCGTTAACCCGAACGCTTTTAAATTTCTACCACATGTTATCCTCATATAAAAATCACAGTGGCACAAAAATCAGGTCAGTCCGACGAGTAGAAGTGCCAAAACAGTGTATTTCTCCGTTTCCACGCCTTTTTTCGGTGCTATTTCAAAACATGAACCCCAAGAACCGTTAACCCGAACGCTTTAAAATTTCTACCACATGTTATCCTCATACAGAAAATCACAGTGGCCCAAAAATTAGGTCATTACGACAAGTACAAGTGCCAAAATAGTGTATTTCTCCGTTTCTACGCCTTTTTTCGGGCTAACTCAAAACATGAACCCAAAGAACCGTTAACCCGAACGCTTTGAAATTTCTACCACATATTATCCTAATATAGAAATCACAGTGGCCCAAAAATTAGGTCATTACCACGAGTAGAAGTGCCAAAACAGTGTATTTCTCCGTTTCCACGCCTTTTTTTCGGGGCTACCTCAAAACATGAACCACAAAAACCGTTAACCCGAACGCTTTTAAATTTCTACCACATGTTATCCTCATATAAAAATCACAGTGGCCCAAAAATTAGGTCAGTCCGACGAGTAGAAGTGCCAAAACAGTGTATTTCTCAGTTTCCACGCCTTTTTTTCGGGGCTACCTCAAAACATGAAAACCAAGAACCGTTAACCCTGAACGCTTTGAAATTTCTACCACATGTTATCCTCATATAGAAATCACAGTGGTCCAAAAATTAGGTCATTACGACGA
This sequence comes from Schizonepeta tenuifolia, assembly GCA_029490685.1. Taxonomy (NCBI): domain Eukaryota; kingdom Viridiplantae; phylum Streptophyta; class Magnoliopsida; order Lamiales; family Lamiaceae; genus Schizonepeta; species Schizonepeta tenuifolia. Next base: position 154,134 of record JANLIY010000038.1, read on the forward strand.
GTAGAAGTGCCAAAACAATGTATTTCTCCGTTTCCATGGCTTTTTTCGGGGCTACCTCAATACATGAACCCAGAGAACCGTTAACCCGAACGCTTTGAAATTTCTACCACATGTTATACTCATATGGAAATCACAGTGGCCCAAAAAGCAGGTCATTTCGACGAGTAGAAGTGCCAAAACAATGTATTTATCCGTTTCCACGCCTTTTTTCGGGGCTACCTCAAAACATGAACCCCAAGAACCGTTAACCCGAACGCTTTGAAATTTCTACCACATGTTATTCTAAAATAGAAATAACAGTGGCCCAAAAATCAGGTCATTCCGATGAGTAAAAGTGCCAAAATAGTGTATTTCTCCGTTTCCACGCCTTTTTTCGAGGCTACCTCAAAACATGAACCCCAAGAGCCGTTAACCCGAACGCTTTGAAATTTCTACCACATGTTATCCTCATATAAAAATCACAGTGGCCTAATAATCAGGTCATTTCGACGAGTAGAAGTGCCAAAACAGTGTATTTCTCCGATTCCACGCCTTTTTTCGGGTCTACCTCAGAACATGAACCCAGAGAACCGTTAACCCTAACGCTTTGAAATTTCTACCACATGTTATCCTCATATAGAAATCACAGCGGACCAAAAATCAGGTCATTCCGACGAGTAGAAGTACCAAAACAGTGTATTTCTCCGTTTCCATGGCATTTTTCGGGGCTATTTCAAAACATGAACCCCAAGAACCGTTAACCTAAACGCTTTGAAATTTCAACCACATGTTATCCTCATATAGAAATCATAGTGGACTAAAAGTGAGGTCATTCCGACGAGTAGAAGTGCCAAAACAGTGTATTTCTCCGTTTTTAAGCCTTTTTTCGGTGCTACCTCAAAACATGAACCCCAAGAACCGTTAACCCGAACGCTTTGAAATTTCTACCACACCTTATTCTAATATAGAAATAATAGTGGCCCAAAAATCAGGTCAGTCCCACGAGTAGAAGTGCCAAAACAGTGTATTTCTCCGTTTCGAAGTCTTTTTTCGTGGCTACCTCAAAACATGAACCCCAAGAACCGTTAACCCGAACATTTTGAAATTTCTACCACATGTTATCCTCATAGAGAAATCACAGTGGACTAAAAATCAGGTCATTTCTCCGAGTAGAAGTGCCAAACAAGTGTATTTCTCCGTTTCCACGCCTTTTTTTCGGGGCTATTTCAAAACATGAACCCCAAGAACCGTTAACCCCAACGCTTTGAAATTTCTACCACATGTTATCCTCATATAAAAATCACAGTGGCCCAATAATCAGGTCGTTTCGACGAGTAGATGTGCCAAAACAGTGTATTTCTCCGATTCCGCGCCTTTTTTCGAGTCTACCTCAAAACATGAACCCCAAGAACCGTTAACCCGAACGCTTAGAAATTTCTACCACATGTTATCCTCATATAGAAATCACAGCGGACCAAAAATCAGGTCATTCCGACGAGTAGAAGTGCCAAAACAGTGTATTTCTCCGTTTGCAAGGCATTTTTCGGGACTATTTCAAAACATGAACCCAAAGAACCATTAACCTAAACGCTTTGAAATTTCTACCACATGTTATCCTCATATAGAAATCACAGTGGACCAAAAACCACGTCATTCCGACGAGTAGAAGTGCCAAAACAATGTATTTCTCCATTTTCACGCCTTTTTTCGAGGCTACCTCAAAACATGAACTCCAAGAACTGTTAACCAGAACGTTTTGAAATTTCTACCACATGTTATCCTCATATAGAAATCACAATGGACCAAAAATCAGGTCATTCCGACGAGTAGAAGTGCCAAAACAGTGTATTTCTCCGTTTCCAAGCCTTTTTTCGGGGCTACCTCAAAACATGAACCACAAGAACCGTTAACCCGAACGTTTTGAAAGATTTTCCACATGTTATCCTCATATAAAAATCATAGTGGACCAAAAATCAGGTTGGTCCGACGACTAGAAGTGCCAAAACAGTGTATTTCTCCGTTTCCACGCCTTTTTTCGGGCTACCTCAAAACATGAACCCCAAGAACTGTTAACCCGAACGCTTTGAAATTTCTACCACATGTTATCCTCATATAGAAATTACAGTGGCCCAAAAATCAGGTCAGTCCGACGAGTAGAAGTGCCAAAACAGTGTATTTCTCCGTTTGAAGCCTTTTTTCGTGGCTACCTCAAAACATGACCCCAAGAACCGTTAACCCGAACGCTTTGAAATTTCTACCACATGTTATTCTCAAATAGAAATAACAGTGGCCCAAAAATTAGGTCATTACGACGAGTACAAGTGCCAAAACAGTGTATTTCTCCGTTTCCACACCTTTTTTCGGGCTAGCTCAAAACATGAACCCCAAGAATCGTTAACCCGAACGCTTTGAAATTTCTACTACATGTTATCCTCATATAGAAATCACAGTGGCCCAAAAATTAGGTCATTACGACGAGTAGTGGTGCCAAAACAGTGTATTTCTCCGTTTCCACGCCTTTTTTCGAGGCTACCTCAAAACATGAACCCCAAGAGCCGTTAACCCGAACGCTTTGAAATTTCTACCACATGTTACAAAAATCACAGTGTCCATTAATCAGGTCATTTCGACGAGTAGAAGTGCCAAAACAGTGTATTTCTCCGATTCCACACCTTTTTTCGGGTCTACCTCAAAACATGAACCCAGAGAACCGTTAACCCTAACGCTTTGAAATTTCTACCACATATTATCCTCATATAGAAATTACAGTGGCCCAAAAATCAGGTCATTTTGACGAGTAGAAGTGCCAAAACAGTGTATTTCTCCGTTTCCACGCCTTTTTTCGGGGCTACCTCAAAACATGAACCCCAAAAACCGTTAACCCGAACGCTTTTAAATTTCTACCACATGTTATCCTCATATAAAAATCACAGTGGCACAAAAATCAGGTCAGTCCGACGAGTAGAAGTGCCAAAACAGTGTATTTCTCCGTTTCCACGCCTTTTTTCGGTGCTATTTCAAAACATGTACCCCAAGAACCGTTAACCCGAACGCTTTAAAATTTCTACCACATGTTATCCTCATATAGAAAATCACAGTGGCCCAAAAATTAGGTCATTACGACAAGTACAAGTGCCAAAATAGTGTATTTCTCCGTTTCTACGCCTTTTTTCGGGCTAACTCAAAACATGAACCCAAAGAACCGTTAACCCGAACGCTTTGAAATTTCTACCACATATTATCCTAATATAGAAATCACAGTGGCCCAAAAATTAGGTCATTACCACGAGTAGAAGTGCCAAAACAGTGTATTTCTCCGTTTCCACGCCTTTTTTCGGGGCTACCTCAAAACATGAACCACAAAAACCGTTAACCCGAACGCTTTTAAATTTCTACCACATGTTATCCTCATATAAAAATCACAGTGGCCCAAAAATTAGGTCAGTCCGACGAGTAGAAGTGCCAAAACAGTGTATTTCTCAGTTTCCACGCCTTTTTTCGGGGCTACCTCAAAACATGAAAACCAAGAACCGTTAACCCTGAACGCTTTGAAATTTCTACCACATGTTATCCTCATATAGAAATCACAGTGGTCCAAAAATTAGGTCATTACGACGAGTAGAAGTGCCAAAACAATGTATTTCTCCGTTTCCATGGCTTTTTTCGGGGCTACCTCAATACATGAACCCAGAGAACCGTTAACCCGAACGCTTTGAAATTTCTACCACATGTTATACTCATATGGAAATCACAGTGGCCCAAAAAGCAGGTCATTTCGACGAGTAGAAGTGCCAAAACAATGTATTTATCCGTTTCCACGCCTTTTTTTCGGGGCTACCTCAAAACATGAACCCCAAGAACCGTTAACCCGAACGCTTTGAAATTTCTACCACATGTTATTCTAAAATAGAAATAACAGTGGCCCAAAAATCAGGTCATTCCGATGAGTAAAAGTGCCAAAATAGTGTATTTCTCCGTTTCCACGCCTTTTTTCGAGGCTACCTCAAAACATGAACCCCAAGAGCCGTTAACCCGAACGCTTTGAAATTTCTACCACATGTTATCCTCATATAAAAATCACAGTGGCCTAATAATCAGGTCATTTCGACGAGTAGAAGTGCCAAAACAGTGTATTTCTCCGATTCCACGCCTTTTTTTCGGGTCTACCTCAGAACATGAACCCAGAGAACCGTTAACCCTAACGCTTTGAAATTTCTACCACATGTTATCCTCATATAGAAATCACAGCGGACCAAAAATCAGGTCATTCCGACGAGTAGAAGTACCAAAACAGTGTATTTCTCCGTTTCCATGGCATTTTTCGGGGCTATTTCAAAACATGAACCCCAAGAACCGTTAACCTAAACGCTTTGAAATTTTAACCACATGTTATCCTCATATAGAAATCATAGTGGACTAAAAGTGAGGTCATTCCGACGAGTAGAAGTGCCAAAACAGTGTATTTCTCCGTTTTTAAGCCTTTTTTCGGTGCTACCTCAAAACATGAACCCCAAGAACCGTTAACCCGAACGCTTTGAAATTTCTACCACACCTTATTCTAATATAGAAATAATAGTGGCCCAAAAATCAGGTCAGTCCCACGAGTAGAAGTGCCAAAACAGTGTATTTCTCCGTTTCGAAGTCTTTTTTCGTGGCTACCTCAAAACATGAACCCCAAGAACCGTTAACCCGAACATTTTGAAATTTCTACCACATGTTATCCTCATAGAGAAATCACAGTGGACTAAAAATCAGGTCATTTCTCCGAGTAGAAGTGCCAAACAAGTGTATTTCTCCGTTTCCACGCCTTTTTTCGGGGCTATTTCAAAACATGAACCCCAAGAACCGTTAACCCCAACGCTTTGAAATTTCTACCACATGTTATCCTCATATAAAAATCACAGTGGCCCAATAATCAGGTCGTTTCGACGAGTAGATGTGCCAAAACAGTGTATTTCTCCGATTCCGCGCCTTTTTTCGAGTCTACCTCAAAACATGAACCCCAAGAACCGTTAACCCGAACGCTTAGAAATTTCTACCACATGTTATCCTCATATAGAAATCACAGCGGACCAAAAATCAGGTCATTCCGACGAGTAGAAGTGCCAAAACAGTGTATTTCTCCGTTTGCAAGGCATTTTTCGGGACTATTTCAAAACATGAACCCAAAGAACCATTAACCTAAACGCTTTGAAATTTCTACCACATGTTATCCTCATATAGAAATCACAGTGGACCAAAAACCACGTCATTCCGACGAGTAGAAGTGCCAAAACAATGTATTTCTCCATTTTCACGCCTTTTTTCGAGGCTACCTCAAAACATGAACTCCAAGAACTGTTAACCAGAACGTTTTGAAATTTCTACCACATGTTATCCTCATATAGAAATCACAATGGACCAAAAATCAGGTCATTCCGACGAGTAGAAGTGCCAAAACAGTGTATTTCTCCGTTTCCAAGCCTTTTTTCGGGGCTACCTCAAAACATGAACCACAAGAACCGTTAACCCGAACGTTTTGAAAGATTTTCCACATGTTATCCTCATATAAAAATCATAGCGGACCAAAAATCAGGTCGGTCCGACGACTAGAAGTGCCAAAACAGTGTATTTCTCCGTTTCCACGCCTTTTTTCGGGCTACCTCAAAACATGAACCCCAAGAACTGTTAACCCGAACGCTTTGAAATTTCTACCACATGTTATCCTCATATAGAAATTACAGTGGCCCAAAAATCAGGTCAGTCCGACGAGTAGAAGTGCCAAAACAGTGTATTTCTCCGTTTGAAGCCTTTTTTCGTGGCTACCTCAAAACATGACCCCAAGAACCGTTAACCCGAACGCTTTGAAATTTCTACCACATGTTATTCTCAAATAGAAATAACAGTGGCCCAAAAATTAGGTCATTACGACGAGTACAAGTGCCAAAACAGTGTATTTCTCCGTTTCCACACCTTTTTTCGGGCTAGCTCAAAACATGAACCCCAAGAATCGTTAACCCGAACGCTTTGAAATTTCTACTACATGTTATCCTCATATAGAAATCACAGTGGCCCAAAAATTAGGTCATTACGACGAGTAGAAGTGCCAAAACAGTGTATTTCTCTGTTTCCACGACTTTTGTCGGGGCTACCTCAAAACATGAACCCCAAGAACCGTTAACCCGAACGCTTTGAAATTTCTACAACATGTTATCATCATATAGAAATTACAGTGGCCCAAAAATCAGGTCATTTCGACGAGTAGAAGTGCCAAAACAGTGTATTTCTCCGTTTCCCCGCCTTTTTTCGGGGCTACCTAAAAACATGAACCCCAAAAACCGTTAACCCGAACGCTTTTAAATTTCTACCACATGTTATCCTCATATAAAAATCACAGTGGCCCAAAAATCAGGTCAGTCCGACGAGTAGAAGTGCCAAAACAGTGTATTTCTCCGTTTCCACGCCTTTTTTCGGGGCTATTTCAAAACATGAACCCCAAGAACCGTTAACCCGAATGCTTTAAAATTTCTACCACATGTTATCCTCTTATAGAAATCACAGTGGCCCAAAAATTAGGTCATTACAACGAGTACAAGTGCCAAAACAGTGTATTTCTCCGTTTCTACGCCTTTTTTTGGGCTAACTCAAAACAGGAACCCAGAGAACCGTTAACCCGAACGCTTTGAAATTTTTACCACATATTATCCGCATATAGAAATCACAGTGGCCCAAAAATTAGGTCATTACGACGAGTAGAAGTGCCAAAACAGTGTATTTCTCCATTTCCACGGCTTTTTTCGGTGCTACCTCAAAATATGAACCAACAGAACCGTTAACCCTAACGTTTTGAAATTTCTACCACATGTTATAATCATATAAAAATCACAGTGGCTCGAAAATCAGGTCATTTGAACAAGTAGAAGTGCCAAAACAGTGTATTTCTCCGTTTCCACGCCTTTTTTTCGGGGCTATTTCAAAACATGAACCCCAAGAACCGTTAACCCGAACGCTTTTAAATTTCTACCACATGTTATCCTCATATAGAAATCACAGTGGCCCAAAAATTAGGTCATTACGACGAGTACAAGTGTCAAATTAGTGTATTTCTCCGTTTCTACGCCTTTTTTCGGGCTAACTCAAAACATGAACCCAGAGGACCGTTAACCCGAACGCATTGAAATTTCTACCACATATTATCCTCATATAGAAATCACAGTGGCCCACAAATTAGGTCATTACGACGAGTAGAAGTGCCAAAACAGTGTATTTCTCCGTTTCCACGCCTTTTTTCAGGTCTACCTCAAAACATGAACTTAGAGAACCGTTAACTCGAACGCTTTGAAATTTCTACCACATGTTATTCTCATATAAAAATCACAGTGGCCCAAAAATCAGGTCAGTCTGACGAGTAGAAGTGCAAAAAAAGTGTATTTCTCCGTTTCGAAGCCTTTTTTCATGGCTACCTCAAAACATGAACCCCAAGAACCGTTAACCCGAACGTATTCAAATTTGTACCACATGTTATCCTCATATAGAAATCACAATGGATCAAAAATCAGGTCATTTCGACGAGTAGAAGTGCCAAAACAGTGTATTTCTCCGTTTCCAAGCCTTTTTTCGGGGCTACTTCAAAACATGAACCACAAGAACCGTTAACCCGAACATTTTGAAATTTTTACCACATGTTATCCTCATATAAAAATCACAGTGGACCAAAAATCAGGTCAGTCCGACGAGTAGAAGTGCCAAAACAGTGTATTTCTCACTTTCCACGCCCTTTTTCGGGTCTACCTCAAAACATGAAAACCAAGAACCGTTAACCCGAACACTTTGAAATTACTACCTCATGTTATCCTCATATAGAAATAACAGTGGCCCATAAATTATGTCATTACGACGAGTAAAAGTGCCAAAACAGTGTATTTCTCCGTTTCCATGGCTTTTTTCGAGGCTACCTCAATACACGAACCCAAAGAACCGTAAACCCGAACGCTTTGAAATTTATACCACATGTTATACTCATATAGAAATTACAGTGGCCTAAAAATCAGGTCATTTCGACGAGTAAAAGTGCCAAAACAGTGTATTTCTCCGTTTCCACGCCTTTTTTCGGGGCTACCTCAATACATGAACCCCAAGAACCGTAAACCCGAACACTTTGAAATTTATACCACATGTTATACTCATATAGAAATCACAGTGGCCCAAAAATCAGGTCATTTCAACGAGTAGAAGTGCCAAAACAGTGTATTTCTCCGTTTCCACGCCTTTTTTCAAGTCTACCTCAAAGCATGAACTTAGAGAACCGTTAACTCGAACGCTTTGAAATTTCTACCACATGTTATTCTCATATAAAAATCACAGTGGCCCAAAAATCAGGTCAGTCCGACGAGTAGAAGTGCCAAAACAGTGTATTTCACCTTATCCACGTCTTTTTTCTGGGCTACCTCAAAACATGAACCCCAAGAACCGTTAACCCGAACGTTTTCAAATTTCTACCACATGTTATCCTCATATAGAAATCACAATGGATCAAAAATCAGGTCATTTCGATGAGTAGAAGTGCCAAAAACAGTGTATTTCTCCGTTTCCAAGCCTTTTTTTCGGGGCTACTTCAAAACATGAACCACGAGAACCGTTAACCCGAACATTTTGAAATTTTTACCACATGTTATCCTCATATAAAAATAACAGTGGACCAAAAATCAGGTCAGTCTGACGAGTAGAAGTGCCAAAACAGTGTATTTCTCAGTTTCCACGCCTTTTTTCGGGGCTACCTCAAAACATGAAAACCAAGAACCGTTAACCCGAACGCTTTGAAATTTCTACCACATATTATCCTCATAAAGAAATCACAGTGGCCCAAAAATTAGGTCATTACGACGAGTAGAAGTGCCAAAACAGTGTATTTCTCCGTTTCCATGGCTTTTTTCGAGGCTACCTCAATACATGAACCCCAAGAACCGTAAACCCGAACGCTTTGAAATTTATACCACATGTTATACTCATATAGAAATCACAGTGGCCCAAAAATCAGGTCATTTCGACGAGTAAAAGTGCCAAAACAGTGTATTTCTCCGTTTCCACGCCTTTTTTCGGGGCTACCTCTAAACATGAACCCAGAGAACTGTTAACCCAAACGCTTTGAAATTTCTACCACTGGTTATCCTCATATAAAAATCACAGTGGCCCAAAAATCAGGTCAGTCCAACGTGTAGAAGGGCCAAAACAGTGTATTTCTCCGTTTCCATGCCTTTTTTCGGGGCTACCTCAAAACATGAACTCCAAGAACCGTTAACCCGGACGTTTTGAAATTTCTACCACATGTTATACTCATATAGAAATCACAGTGGACCAAAAATCAGGTCATTCCGACGAGTAGAAGTGCCAAAACAGTGTATTTCTCCGTTTCCACGCCTTTTTTCGGGGCTATTTCAAAACATGAACCCCAAGAACCGTTAACCCGAACGCTTTGAAATTTCTACCACATGTTATCCTCATATAGAAATCACGGTGGCCCAAAAATTAGGTCATTACGACGAGTACAAGTGCCAAAACAGTGTATTTCTCCGTTTCCATGGCTTTTTTCGGGGCTACCTCAATACATGAGCCCCAAGAACCGTTAATCCGAACACTTTGAAATTTCTACCACATGTTATCCTCATATAAAAATCACAGTGGCCCAAAAATCAGGTCAGTCTGACGAGTAGAAGTGCCAAAACAGTGTATTTCTCCGTTTCCACACCTTTTTTCGGGGCTATTTCAAAACATGAAACCCCAGAAACCGTTAACCCGAACGCTTTAAAATTTCTACCACATGTTATCCTCATATAGAAACCACAGTGGCCCAAAAATTAGGTCATTACGACGAGTACAAGTGCCAAAACAGTGTATTTCTCCGTTTCCACGCCTTTTTTCGGGCTAACTCAAAACATGAACCCCAAGAACCGTAAACCTGAACACTTTGAAATTTCTACCACATGTTATCCTCATATAGAAATCACAGTGGCCCAAAAATTAGGTCATTACGACGAATAGAAGTGCCAAAACAATGTATTTCTCCCTTTCCATGGCTTTTTTCACGGCTACCTCAAAACATGAACCCCCAGAACCGTTAACCCTAACGTTTTGAAATTTCTACCACATGTTATAATCATATAGAAATCATAGTGGCCCAAAAATCAGGTCATTTCAACGAGTAGAAGTGCCAAAACAGTGTATTTCTCCGTTTCCACGCAATTTTTCAGGTCTACCTCAAAACATGAACTTAGAGAACTGTTAACTCGAACGCTTTGAAATTTCTACCACATGTTATTCTCATATAAAAATCACAGTGGCCCAAAAATCAGGTCAGTCCGGCGAGTAGAAGTGCCAAAAAAGTGTATTTCTCCGTTTCGAAGCCTTTTTTCATGGCTACCTCAAAACATGAACCCCAAGAACCGTTAACCCGAACGTTTTCAAATTTCTACCACATGTTATCCTCATATAGAAATCACAATGGATCAAAAATCAGGTCATTTCGACGAGTAGAAGTGCCAAAACAGTGTATTTCTCCGTTTCCAAGCCTTTTTTCGGGGCTACTTCAAAACATGAACCACAAGAACCGTTAACCCGAACATTTTGAAATTTTTACCACATGTTATCCTCATATAAAAATCACAGTGGACCAAAAATCAGGTCAGTCCGACGAGTAGAAGTGCCAAAACAGTGTATTTCTCACTTTCCACGCCTTTTTTCGGGTCTACCTCTAAACATGAAAACCAAGAACCGTTAACCCGAACGCTTTGAAATTTCTACCTCATGTTATCCTCATATAGAAATCACAGTGGCCCAAAAATTATGTCATTACGAGGAGTAGAAGTGCCAAAACAGTGTATTTCTCCGTTTCCATGGCTTTTTTCGAGGCTACCTCAATACATGAACCCCAAGAACCGTAAACCCGAACGCTTTGAAATTTATACTACATGTTATACTCATATAGAAATTACAGTGGCCTAAAAATCAGGTCATTTTGACGAGTACAAGTGCCAAAACAGTGTATTTCTCCGTTTCCACGCCTTTTTTCGGGGCTACCTCAATACATGAACCCCAAGAACCGTAAACCCGAACGCTTTGAAATTTATACCACATGTTATACTCATATAGAAATCACAGTGGCCCAAAAATCAGGTCATTTCAACGAGTAGAAGTGCCAAAACAGTGTATTTCTCCGTTTCCACGCCTTTTTTCAACTCTACCTCAAAACATGAACTTAGAGAACCGTTAACTCGAAGGCTTTGAAATTTCTACCACATGTTATTCTTATATAAAAATCATAGTGGCCCAAAAATCAGGTCAGTCCGACGAGTAGAAGTGTCAAAAAAGTGTATTTCTCCGTTTCGAAGCCTTTTTTCATGGCTACCTCAAAACATGAACCCCAAGAACCGTTAATCCGAACGCTTTGAAATTTCTACCACATGTTATCCTCATATAGAAATCACAGTGGACCAAAAATCAGGTTATTCCGACGAGTAGAAGTGCCAAAACAGTGTATTTCTCCGTTTCCACGCCTTTTTTTCGGGGCTACCTCAAAACATGAACCCAGAGAACCGTTAACTCGAACGCTTTGAAATTTCTACCACATGTTATTCTCATATAAAAATCACAGTGGCCCAAAAATCAGGTCAGTCCGACGAGTAGAAGTGCCTAAAAAGTGTATTTCTCCGTTTCGAAGCCTTTTTTCATGGCTACCTCAAAACATGAACCTCAAGAACCATTAATCCGAACGTTTTCAAATTTCTACCACATGTTATCCTCATATAGAAATCACAATGGATCAAAAATCACGTCATTCCGACGAGTAGAAGTGCCAAAACAGTGTATTTATCCGTTTCCAAGCCTTTTTTCGGGGCTACTTCAAAACATGAACCACAAGAACCGTTAACCCGAAAATTTTGAAATTTTTACCACATGTTATCCTCATATAAAATCACAGTGGACCAAAAATCAGGTCAGTCCGACGAGTAGAAGTGCTAAAACAGTGTATTTCTCAGTTTCCACGCCTTTTTTCGGGGCTACCTCAAAACATGAAAACCAATAACCGTTAATCCGAACGCTTTGAAATTTCTACCACATGTTATCCTCATATAGAAATCACAGTGGCCCAAAAATTAGGTCATTACGATGAGTAGAAGTGCCGAAACAGTGTATTTCTCCGTTTCCATTGCTTTTTTCGGGGCTACCTCAATATATGAACTCCAAGAACCGTTAACCCGAACGCTTTGAAATTTATACCACATGTTATACTCATATAGAAATCACAGTGACCTAAAAATCAGGTCATTTCGACGAGTAAAAGTGCCAAAACAGTGTATTTCTCCGTTTCCACGCCTTTTTTCGGGGCTACCTCAAAATATGAACTCAGAGAACCGTTAACCCGAACGCTTTGAAATTTCTACCACATGTTATCCTCATATAAAAATCACAGTGGCCCAAAAATCAGGTCAGTGCGACGAGTAGAAGGGCCAAAACAGTGTATTTCTCCGTTTCCACGCCTTTTTTCGGGGCTACCTCAAAACATGAACCCCAAGAACCGTTAACCCGAACATTTTGAAATTTCTATCACATGTTATCCTCATATAGAAATCACAGTGGACCAAAAATCAGGTTATTCCGACGAGTAGAAGTGCCAAAACAGTGTATTTCTCCGTTTCCACGCCTTTTTTCGGGGCTATTTCAAAACATGAACCCCAAGAACCGTTAACCCGAACGCTTTAAAATTTCTACCACATGTTATCCTCATATAGAAATCACAGTGGCCCAAAAATTTGGTCATTACGACGAGTACAAGTGCCAAAACAGTGTATTTCTCCGTTTCCACGCCTTTTTTCGGGGCTAACTCAAAACATGAACCCCACGAACCGTTAACCCGAACTCTTTGAAATTTCAACCACATGTTATCCTCATATAGAAATCACAGTGGCCCAAAAATTAGGTCATTAAGACGAGTAGAAGTGCCAAAACAGTGTATTTCTCCATTTCCAGGGATTTTTTCGGGGCTACCTCAATACATGAACCCCAAGAACCGTTAACCCGAACGCTTTGAAATTTCTACCACATGTTATACTCATATAGAAATCACTGTGGCCTAAAAATCAGGTCATTTCGACGAGTAAAAGTGCCAAAACAGTGTATTTCTCCGTTTCCACGCCTTTTTTCGGGGCTACCTCAAAACATGAACCCAGAGAACCGTTAACCCGAACGCTTTGAAATATCTACCACATGTTATTCTCATATAAAAATTACAGTGGCCCAAAAATCAGGTCAGTCCGACGAGTAGAAGTGCCTAAAAAGTATATTTCTCCGTTTCGAAGCCTTTTTTCATGGCTACCTCAAAACATGAACCTCAAGAACCATTAACCCGAACGTTTTCAAATTTCTACCACATGTTATCCTCATATAGAAATCACAATGGATCAAAAATCAGGTCATTCCGACGAGTAGAAGTGCCAAAACAGTGTATTTATCCGTTTCCAAGCGTTTTTTCGGGGCTACTTCAAAACATGAACCACAAGAACCGTTAACCCGAACATTTTGAAATTTTTACCACATGTTATCCTCGTATAAAATCACAGTGGACCAAAAATCAGGTCAGTCCGACGAGTAGAAGTGCTAAAACAGTGTATTTCTCAGTTTCCACGCCTTTTTTCGGGGCTACCTCAAAACATGAAAACCAAGAACCGTTAATCCGAACGCTTTGAAATTTCTACAACATGTTATCCTCATATAGAAATCACAGTGGCCCAAAAATTAGGTCATTACGATGAGTAGAAGTGCCAAAACAGTGTATTTCTCCGTTTCCATTGCTTTTTTCGGGGCTACCTCAATACATGAACCCCAAGAACCGTTAACCCGAACGCTTTGAAATTTATACCACATGTTATACTCATATAGAAATCACAGTGACCCAAAAATCAGGTCATTTCGACGAGTAAAAGTGCCAAAACAGTGTATTTCTCCGTTTCCACGCCTTTTTTCGGGGCTACCTCAAAATATGAACTCAGAGAACCGTTAACCCGAACGCTTTGAAATTTCTACCACATGTTATCCTCATATAAAAATCACAGTGGCCCAAAAATCAGGTCAGTCCGACGAGTAGAAGGGCCAAAACAGTGTATTTCTCCGTTTCCACGCCTTTTTTTGGGGCTACCTCAAAACATGAACCCCAAGAACCGTTAACCCGAACGTTTTGAAATTTCTACCACATGTTATCCTCATATAGAAATCACAGTGGACTAAAAATCAGGTTATTCCGACGAGTAGAAGTGCCAAAACAGTGTATTTCTCCGTTTCCACGCCTTTTTTTCGGGGCTATTTCAAAACATGAACCCCAAGAACCGTTAACCCGAACGCTTTAAAATTTCTACCACATGTTATCCTCATATAGAAATCACAGTGGCCCAAAAATTAGGTCATTACGACGAGTACAAGTGCCAAAACAGTGTATTTCTCCGTTTCCACGCCTTTTTTCGGGGCTAACTCAAAACATGAACCCCACGAACCGTTAACCCGAACTCTTTGAAATTTCAACCACATGTTATCCTCATATAGAAAGCACAGTGGCCCAAAAATTAGGTCATTACGACGAGTAGAAGTGCCAAAACAATGTATTTCTCCATTTCCAGGGATTTTTTCGGGGCTACCTCAATACATGAACCCCAAGATCCGTTAACCCGAACACTTTGAAATTTCTACCACATGTTATACTCATATAGAAATCACTGTGGCCCAAAAATCAGGTCATTTCGACGAGTAAAAGTGCCAAAACAGTGTATTTCTCCGTTTCCAAGCCTTTTTTCGGGGCTACCTCAAAACATGAACCCAGAGAACCGTTAACCCGAACGCTTTGAAATATCTACCACATGTTATTCTCATATAAAAATCACAGTAGCCCAAAAATCAGGTCAATCCGACGAGTAGAAGTGCCAAAAAAGTGTATTTCTCCGTTTCGAAGCCTTTTTTCGTGGCTACCTCAAAACATGAACCCCAAGAACCGTTAACCCGAACGTTTTGAAATTTCTACAACATGTTATCCACATATAGAAATCACAATGGACCAAAAATCAGGTTATTCCGACGAGTAGAAGAGCAAAAACAGTGTATTTCTCCGTTTCCACGCCTTTTTTTCGGGGCTACCTCAAAACATGAACCCCAAGAACCGTTAACCCGAACGTTTTGAAATTTCTACCACAAGTTATCCTCATATAGAAATCACAGTGGACCAAAAATCAGGTCATTCCGACGAGTATAAGTGCCAAAACAGTGTATTTCTCCGTTTCCACGCCTTTTTTCGGGGCTACCTCAAAACCTGAACCCTAAGAACCGTTAACCCGAACGCTTTGAAATTTGTACCACATGTTATTCTCATAGAGAAATCACAGTGGCCCAAAAATCAGGTCATTTCGACGAGTAGAAGTGCCAAAACAGTGTATTTCTCCGTTTCAGAGCCTTTTTTCGGGGCTACCTCAAAACATGAACCCTAAGAACCGTTAACCCTAACGCTTTGAAATTTCTACCATATGTTATTCTCATATAGGAATCACAGTGGCTCAAAAATCAGGTCAGTCCAACGAGTAGAAGTGCCAAAACAGTGTATTTCTCCGTTTCCATGGCATTTTTCGGGGTTACCTCAAAACATGAACCCCAAGAACCGTTAACTCAAACGCTTTGAAATTTCTACCACATTTTATCCTTATATAGAAATCACAGTGGCCCCAAAATCAGGTCATTTCGACGAGTAGAAGTGCCAAAACAGTGTATTTCTCCGTTTCCAAGCCTTTTTTCGGGGCTACCTCAAAACATGAACCCCAAGAACTGTTAATCCGAACGCTTTGAAATTTCTACCACATGTTATCCTCATATAGAAATCACAGTGGACCAAAAATCAGGTCATTCCGACGAGTAGAAGTGCCAAAACAGTGTATTTCTCCGTTTCCACGCCTTTTTTCGGGGCTACCTCAAAACATGAACTCTAAGAACCGTTAACCCGAACGCTTTGAAATTTCTACCACATGTTATCCTCATATAGAAATCATAGTGGCCCAAAAATCAGGTCATTTCGACGAGTAGAAAATCCAAAACAGTGTATTTCTCCGTTTCCAAGCCTTTTTTCGGGGCTACCTCAAAACATGAACCCCAAGAACCGTTAACCCGAACGCTTTGAAATTTCTACCATATGTTATTCTCATATAGAAATCACAGTGGCTCAAAAATCAGGTCAGTCCAACGACTAGAAGTGCCAAAACAGTGTATTTCTCCGTTTCCAAGCCTTTTTTCGGGGCTACCTCAAAACATGAACCCCAAGAACCGTTAACCCAAACACTTTGAAATTTCTACCACATTTTATCCTTATATAGAAATCACAGTGGCCCCAAAATCAGGTCATTTCGACGAGTAGAAGTGCCAAAACAGTTTATTTCTCCGTTTCCAAGCCTTTTTTCGGGGCTACCTCAAAACATGAACCCCAAGAACCGTTAACCCGAACGCTTTGAAATTTCTACCACATGTTATCCTTATATAGAAATCACAGTGGCCCAAAAATCAGGTCATTTCGACGAGTAGAAGTTTTAAAACAGTGTATTTCTCCGTTTCCAAGCCTTTTTTCGGGGCTAACTCAAAACATGAACCCCAAGAACCGTTAATCCGAACGCTTTGAAATTTCTACCACATGTTATTCTCATATAGAAATCACAGTGGCCCAAAAATCATTTCAGTCCAACGAGTAGAAATTCCAAAACAGTGTATTTCTTCGTTTCGAGGGCATTTTTCGGGGCTATTTTAAAACATGAACCTTAAGAACCGTTAACCCAAGATGAGAGATCTTATACTTTCAGCCGCAGCATGTCTCAGACGGCGGGGGTCAGCACCACCATCGAAGCTGGGGTGCCTTTAATCACATCAGCATCCATTACGGTCGCGTATCAGATCAGTGGGACGTTCCAGTGGGACGAGACCACAACCACCACAACATCGCTTAAGGTGCAAAGAGTACAGCCGTCGTTAGCTACGTGGGGACGAAGGGCTCCTGCAATTTTTCCACAAACTTTCAATTTCGTTTCAAATTACATAATAAATCATTTTTTTTGGTTTTTCCCACTGTAAGAACTTTTGGTCAAAATTCAGAGGTTCATACATCTCATTAAATGAGATACGAACCTTTAGATTTTGGCAGACATGGGAAAAATCGGAAAACATGATTTATTATGTATTCTGAATAGAGATATACGAACCTTTGAATTTAGCTGAAATTTCTCACCGAGGGAAATATGCAGCCATATCTTACAACTGGGACTTGACCTGGTTTTTCCTTTCATTGACCTGCAAAAGTGTATAAACATCACAAATTTGCATGTCAAAGAGGAGTAACAGCTTTATCACTCACATGTTACATGTAGAGTTACAATTTTGGATTTAAAGTCGTCCATTAAATTTAATTTTCGACGTTGCATAGATGTTTAAATCTCAACTTTAAATTCGAAAATGTTTTGTAAGAGAGACGAAATACTAAAAATCCAAGGGTTGAGATTTATACAGTTGGATCCAATAACTCATAATAAAACTTTATTAAAATATAATTAGAGTCGTTAATCCATGATAAGTTTTAATAATCGCTAGACCGCCCGTGCATCCGGTTTTGTCTCTAATTTTATTACCAACGCTAACCGTTATCCGTGTGTTGCACGGTTGCTTCACTAGTTAGGACTTAGGAGGGTTAATGGAAACACCACATATACGTACATGCTTAATCTAGATACCTTCCAAAATAACAAATAAGATAAGAGAATGTGTGGTTGCCTACACATTATGAATGGTATTAAGTTCCATGCAGATGAACTAGCATAACGTTCCATCGCCGCCCTCGCGCCGCTCGTCCTCCCGCCGTCGGAGAAGCTGTGGTTCCTCAAAACCTTCATCGCTCGGAGAGTCCTCAAGATGAAGGGGGTGGCGCCGTACATGCCGGATTTCACGGTGGCGTTCGAACATTTCTGCGTGCACGCCGGCGGGAGGGCGGTGCTCGACGCGGTGGAGAAGAACCTTAATCTCTCCGAGTGGGACATGGAACCTTCTAGAATGACTCTGCATAGGTATTGTAATACTTCGAGCAGCTCGTTGTGGTACGAGTTGGCGTATGCGGAGGCGAAGGGGCGGGTCGGGAAGGGAGACCGGGTTTGGCGGGTGGGGTTTCAAGTGCGGGTGGGGTTTCAAGTGCGGGAGTTGTGTGCGGTCGATTAGTCTAATGAGATATTCACAAAAAATATATGGATTCATTCACTACAAAAAACATGTCACTTGAAGCGAGATGTAGGAGTAGCTTATAAGTATGTATGTATATTGTCTTGAAAACACAAATTAAGAGTTTAAAATAAAGAGTAGTCTTATTATTAATTCAGAAAATAAAAGGATACATAATGAGGGAAAAAACCAACTTCGAAGAAGTTGATGAAAAAAACCCTCCTAACCTAGAACAATAGATAGAGATGCAAACAAACAAGAGACAAGACAAGACAAGACAAGACAAGACAACACAAGACAAGACAGTAGTAGATTAAAAAGTTATGGTAGGAGATGATAACATATCATCGTCTAGTCTCTTGGTGCTGTCGACGACAAAGTGGAAGTTGTAACAATTGACGCCAGTGTAGATACCATCGATATGATCAGTCAGAGTGAATCTGCCGTCGGTGGAGCTCCTGTCCTGCTGGCTGTAGTGGTACGGAATATTGCAGGAGCCCTTCGTCCCCACGTAGCTAACGACGGCTGTACTCTTCGCGGGCACTGGCGCTGAGCCAGTCGCCTTAACCGATGTTGTGACGGTTGTGGTCTCATCCCACTGGAACGTCCCACTGATCTGATACTGGACCGTAATGGATGCTGATGTGATTAAAAGGCACCCCAGCTTCGATGGTGGTGCTGACCCCCGCCGTCAGAGACAGGCTGCGGCTGAAAGTATAAGATCTCTCCTCTTGGTAGGTTAACTCGACGGCAATTGCAGCCTCCGTGTCTCCGTTGTTAGTAACGACGGCGGAGCCCGCCACGTAAGGCATCTCGTTGTATATTCTGGCGTTCTCCATCTGGTATTTCACGTTAGAGATCTTTCTGTCCTCCACCAGCTCCTCCACCTTCAGCCTTGCCTCGTTCACGATGTTGGAATCCACCGCCCTGAAGCAATCCTCCTTCCAATCAATGCTCATGGCTCGGCAGAATTTGCCGTTGCCGACGTTCTGGAGCGCGATGGTGTTGTCGTCGATTTTGATCGGCCAGAAGAGGGTGTCGCTGTTGTTGGTCGTGGTGTCGCTCGAATCCGCCCACACCCAATCGGTGCTTCCCCGCTGCCAGAATTGCCCGAAATAGTCCGAGATTACTCGGACATGCCCGTCGTTCGTCAGGTTCACCCTGAAGCCCGACACGATGGCGTTAGCATCGTCCCCGGTGAACTGTAGGTAGTTGTGGCTCTCCCGATAGTTCGAGATGAGGTACTTGTCGTTGTACCCTTTGATTGCTATAGCGGAGGGCAGTTTAACTAATGAATCCCATTCACATAACGTAGATTATGTGTCGAGATCGAACCATCATTCACGTAAAGAGGACCAGAGGACGACTCTACCTTGACACGCCCTCCGCTCGGAACGTGTATCAAGTCGAACGCCCCATTACTACCTGCAATAACGGGCTCGAACAACGTACACGACGGCTTTGTGGTGTCCTCTTCGGGCTTGGTGGATACAGCAACGACGTACTTGTCGTTTTCTTTCCGCTGCCAGTATCTGTTGGAATAACCAAATCTAATGTTCACGTACTTGTTGCTAATTTCTGATCGCTCCACTACAATCTTCACGAGAGTGCTGAACACGTTCCGTTCTCCGATTAAAATACTACCGTCCTGCTCGTTGTAGTATACGTACCCCCAGAAAGGGGAAACACCTGAGCTCAACACCACCGTGCTTGGAATACCGGCTGCCATTCTTGCTACTTTCCTAATTTAATTCCACAAACATTATTCAATCAAATCCTACACTTTATCGAAAAAACCCACGAAATTAAACTAAACACTTGAAAATTTAAGTAGATAATTATACAACTGTTGAACTCGTATTAATTAATTAATAAAAACCACAAAATTGAAAACTGTCCAAAAGAAAAGAAGGAATTTAAACATAGTGATTTTATACGAATTTTGTAGCAACCATCAAGCGATAACAGATTTTTTCAAGTACCAAAGTGGAAAAATAATTCTTAATGATTGTAAACTAAACGTGCATATTTAAAAAAGAAATGTAAAAAATATATTCACAGACAAGTAGATCATGAGCAGAAACTAGATTATCCATAAAAGAATAACGAAAACGGGTAAGACATAATTTGAAAAGAAAGAAAAAAAGAAAAAAAGTAAGAGATTAAGACTTACAGAAAATTATTTTTGTGTGCGCAGAAGAGATTTCTTCGACTCTCTATGTTTCGTTCTTATTGAAACGACTCACTCTATTTATAGATAAATTCTAGAGAGGCTATCCCTTCTGCAGTAATTGCAATTAATAATTGCAATTAATAATCTGCACAAAGCACCCTTGTATTGTTTTCTTTACTCTTTCTTTTAATTTATTTTTTAATACTCCCTCCGTCCCGCCGCCACAGTTGACCATATTTCCTTTTCGGGTGTCCCATGACAGTTGGCCACTTTCCTTTAAAGGAAATAATTAGCCTAACTTAAACCCACTAAATATTTGCATTCACACTACTTTTTTCATTTTTTATTATTGTTTGAGTTAGTGACTACAGTAAAAGGTCCATTCACACTACTTTAAATCACTATTATTACACTTACACATCTATTATTATATCAATATAATACTCCACTAAATACACCCACTACTTTTAATTGTTTTTTTTTTCTTAAGCTCCGTGCTAAAAAGAATGTGGCCAACTGTAACGGGACAGAGGGAGTACTACTTTAATTTAGATAAATAAGTTTTATTGTTTATGACTATTAGATGGCAAATTGGAAGTTGGCACCACATAGCGTGCTTCCATCATAGCTAATCTTAAGACACGTGTTGGTGAACAGTATTTTAAAAAAAATTAAATCCGAATTAATTACTGGAACCATGGTCTGGTTGTCTTGCCTAGTCTAGTCTAGGTAAAATAAAACAAAATACTACTGTTCATCTTCTTCCTTCCTCCTTAATATTTCCTTCACAGCTTTTATTGTTTCTGTATTTTCAAGCAATTAACGTGTTGCTTGAATGGTTCTTCCTCATTATCATAATAGAGCATGGAACAAGGGAGCAGCGGTAATCGAAACCAAAACGACAGATAGACCGAGTAACCAAATATATATAGTCGAACAAAGCGAACTCGTAAAACAGGAAATTAAAATTATACACCAAATTCCTTTAAAAAAATTATATACCAAATTAACCCAAACAAAAAAATTTTAATAACCTAGGCGAATAGCAGGTGGGATCGAGATAGGAAGAACACAAACGCCCTCACATTGGGCAATTAATATACTGGAATTACGCTACGCTATAAGAGTAATCCCTAAAATAGAGTCTTTTTCTTTGGAAAATTAGTGAACATGAAAATTTTGATGGTGGCGGTGGTGGACTGGTGGGCGGCGGCTAGTAGTGGTGGTGGACTGGTGGTGGGTTTTATGGGAGAGAAAGAGAAAGAGGGATGTGTGACGGCGGGAGTATTTTAATTCAATTATAAAAACTGTACATACAAGTAGTACTATTATATATTGTACTGTACAACATTTTAAATGTAGTTCTATTATTTTTTATTTCTTAATTTAGTAGCTAGCTACTATATATGTATTATTTTAATTTCGTTTGTGAGGATTATAAAAATCATACTTCGTACCAAAAACTATAGTCGAATTGATGAATTTTCATAAGAATTTAATTTTGATTAATAAATATTCATAAGAATTATAGTAATATCATTACATAACTATGGTCTAGGAGAATCAAATACCACATATAAGTTGAGTTGAATTGCCGCACAAGCATGTTAACAATTAGCACGAATTAGTGTCCAGTGAGTCAACTATCACTCATAAGTTGACTTTTATAACTAAACATTGATTAATTTTAAATTGTATAATTAGTCAAATTTAAATATAATGAGTAACACTTAGTCAAAATTGGTTGAGTTGGGTCTTCGCACGAGCATGCTACCCTGTAACACGAACTAGTGTCTAGTTAGGATCAAGTACCACTGATAAGTTAACATTTTCAATTAAACTCTAATAAATTGGACTAATTCCGATCAAATATCACTAAATATATTAAAATTAGACTAATTTCACAGTCAATGTAACAACTTTTCAAACAATGCTTAAATGAAAACGTAAACTTATCAGTGGTAGTCGACCAATTCCAACCAAACATCACTAAATATTGTATAATTAGACTAATTTCACAGTCAGTTTAATAATTTTTGAATGAATACCTTGATTTGTGAATGCTTTACTGAATAAATTGATTATTAATTTTAAATTTAGAGTTAAAAAATTGTGATTATTATCACGTTTGTGTTGAACTTACTTCATTTAATAAGTTAATTCATGATTTCCTCACAAAAAAAAAGTTAATTCATGATTAGTTGCACACACGAGGTTATTAAAATATTCAAATCATAATATTGTTTATTTACTTACAAATAAGTTCACATTTTTCTTAATTTATAATAACCCATTTATACAAGCAAGCCTTTCGCAAATTCAAAATTTTAAAACACAAATTTTGGGTGGATGTATATCATTATTACTAAGTAAATGTGTTTAATGGAATATACTTATATATTTTATATTTTAAAATCAATCTTTTGCCAAATGAGATTTAATTAATTGTTTGTGAGTATATAAATTATGTGTAGTGCAGTTAATCTATATTTATCTTAAAGGAAATTACCACAAGCAATTCATTATAAGGATAAACAAATAACAAAAAATAAAGAATAAATGCATTAAAAAGTAAAACAAATAGTAGCTGCAGGGTAGTATAACTATACCGCAGTTAAAGAAAAATTAATTAACAAATGCAAAATAAATGTACACAAAAAAATTATTGAGTATTGAATTTGTTTTTACAAATGGAGGGTGGATGATGAGTGAAGCACACTATGTGTTTTTTATGGGTAAGCAACATCCAGCTTCCCCTATTAGATATACATTCATTGAGTATTAATATATCGAATTCAAGAGTATGTTTTAAAATTGAAAATTGACATAATTAAACTTTGTTTGTAAGAGTGACATAAAACAAAATGAACTCATTTGTTAGGCTCGTTAAAATAAATTAGTTCAGTTTCAACCAACAATACTCGACTCGTTCTTGTGAGCAAGTGTGTTAATGTACATCTGAGCTAGTTCTAAAAAAGAACTATTGATTTTGAATCATACACAAAAAGTTTATTTGAAAAAAAAAAGTTTATTTTAAAATGATTGAAACATATGCTTGAAAATAGTCTATTTATATATGTCTTGACAAGTGTTCGATGAAATGCTTGAACGAGATAATTTTGAGTCATTAAAAAAAAAACAAAAAAAACTAACTATGCTTGAAAGAGACGAATTTTGGGTTTCAAGTCACTTTCAAGCCTATCTTTAGAGAATTGTCGTATACAGAAAATTTAGGTAAGATCATTATGTACCATACAGAAACAAAAGCTATATAACAGACAGATGAAGTGATTAATATTTGATAGTGATTTCTTGTTTAATCAAGGATGTTATTACGCGCGGTACATGTATTTGTCATGACATACGACAAACTCCTAAAGCTTTTCATGAACTGTAATAATTGCAATTTTTTACATTATCCCACAGCCCAATTCATGAACGTTAATGTTAACAAGAAGAATTTAAATCTAGCGCAGAGATAGAGTGAGAAAGTGAGTTGATGATAGAGATATATATATATATATATAGAGAGAGAGAGAGAGAGAGAGAGAGAGAACAGATTGCAGGAGCCATTGTTAGGCTTTCTGTTCTTGTATATATCTTGTAAGCTCCATAGCTGTGTAAAGCTTCTCCTGGACAGGGTGTAGGCAATTAGCCGAACCACGTAACTCACTGTGTTATCTTTGTTCAAGTTTTCTTATTTTTCGTCGTTGCGTTATTTGGTGTTCGATTGGAGTTGTTGAACTGAACCGATAATATTCGACTTGTTAGTTTGTGAACAAGTTCGTTAATATAATTCTGAGTTAGCTCGAAAATTGACACTAGCAATTTCAAACGAGAGAAATTTTACTCAATGTTCCTATGGGTCAGATGGATCCAGTGGTCCACTATGGCGTCCCACTTTCATGTACCACTCTCAATTTTCTATATATTCTTTTATTTTTATTTTCCTCAAGTTCGATTTTATAGGCTTTCAATTTTCTATAATACTTATTTATTATGATTCATTATATTATAATAAATTTATTTTTATAATAAATATTAATAAAATAATTAATTTAGCGGGTGGGACACCATTATGGACCACTGGATCTCATCCGCCTATGGGTGCAATTTGCTAAATAAAAGCAATCAACGAGAGAGTGAATATTCGTTTGCGCTTCCAAAACGTAAAAATATAAATAAATAGATAGCATTAATAAAGGTTGTGAAGAGTAGTACAATAATTTTTGTAAGTTTGTGTAATAATATGCAATGATTGCTGTCCTTAAATAGTTTTATAAGTTTGTGGTATATACATCTATCATGACAAATACATGTTACTCGTGAATCATGTGGTGGGAGTTAACATCATCGAATTCTCAGTTTTATTATAATTAACAACGGTTTTTTTTTCTCAGTTTTTTAAATGTACGTGTTCACTCAATCTTAAACCGGTCTATTAATTGGTCCCCTCCCGGTGGTTTTCTTTAAATTTCCACAATTTGTTTAATTTAACCTTTTCAATACTATAATAAAGAAAACGTAGCTATCTTCACTTTGTTGAATATTTTAAATTAATGCTTTATTCTCCAATAATTCTATACGTAGAATAAAATTACAACTACGTCGCTTTCGGACATAAAAAACTTGTACCTTTACTGCTTTAATTTGGATTAAAAATTAAGACGAAAAAATTGAGTTTTTATGTGAAAAGGAGCTTTTAATATATTAATCGATAGGGTTGAGAGAGAGAGAAGATGAGAGCTAAGGCCGATCGTTATGCGATTGCAATTCCATTTAGGCCAAATTGCATATAAATTCCCCACTTTTTTCCAAATTCTAGTTTATTTCCCCACTTTTTTTTTTTCGCAAAAAAATTCCCTACCTTTTTTATTTTCGCAATTACATCTTTCAGGCCATTTTCCGGTGAAGTAAATGCTTCATCGATGGCCTGGAGAGATCGGATTTGGTGGCTAGGCCATTTTTCTTGGGCTGAGTTGGTCGGATTTGGTGGCGAGGAGGCGTGGGTTCACTTCATCGATGGCCGGAAAGATGTAATTGCGAAAATAAAAAAGGTAGGGAATTTTTTTGCGAAAAAAAAAGTAGGAAAATAAATCAGAATTTGGAAAAAAGTGGGGAATTTCTATGTAATTTGGCCTTCCATTTATGTACGCACAGCCTAGAACCCTATTTCTGAAAGAAAAAAACAATACCGACGCAAATCTGGGATATCCCTTCTGCATAAAGTAACATATACTTACAACTTACAATTGCAATTAAATAATTAAGAAACCCTAAAGCACCCTTGTATTTTAACAAAATTACGGAAAACCCTTGTCTCCTACTGTTAAGTAAACATTAACGCCGTTAAAGAAACACATTTTGTTTTCCTTTGAGACAAGGAATGTGCTTAAATTCGACTTCCAAGTTGAAAGAACAAATGAATGAGAACTTATTTCCCAAACTTAATACAATCAGATTATCAAAATATTCAAGTCTGACTCCTCTCTACATAAGATAAACTATTTATAAGAGAAAACTTAATGCGTACAATAAATGGAGAAGACTCTAGAAAAACAACAATATTACAGGTGACTCTTCATATCTTATGCTGATTTCAAACATCCATAAATCCTTAAATACTTGGAATGTGAGACGGCTTAATATCTTGTTGGAAAGATAATTGAGTTGTCTTTCTAGCGCCACCAGCCATGCATGAATCGAACTTATAGAGAATTACTTATGACCATATTAATGCACGCTGCTGCACGTTGACCGAACTGCTAGCTTCTGTTTCATTCCGCCGTCGGTTTAGGAGCAGACCCTGATTTCCCTACATTATCCTCTCCAGGCGAGAAAGAACTCGTCTCAGAGTTCAGCTCATTCTCTCCATGGTACGGTGTCAGATCACGAACATTAAACGTTGGATGAGTGTGTATATGTGCTGGTAGCTCAATCTTGTAAGCATTATCATTTATCTTCTTCATCCACCATAATGCCTGAGGGGGTTAGAACAAAGCCTAGGAAGACTAGGCGACTTGTCATGAAAGAACATTTCTTCATATTGACATAAAGCTTCTCCTTTCTTAAAATCAAGAAAACAGTTCTCAAATGCTCGATATGATCTGATGAACTTTGCTATATATGAGAATATCATCAAAATACACAACAACAAACTTGCCAATAAGGTGTTGAAGGGCCTGATTCATTACCCGCATAAATGTACTCGGAGCATTTGACAATCCAAATGGCATAACGAGCCACTCGAACAGCCCCTCGCGTGTTTTGAATGCCGTCTTCCACTCATCTCCCGGTTTGATTCTAATTTGGTGATAGCCGCTCCGAAGATCAATTTTGGAAAACACTTGAGCTCCTGCCAACATGTCAAACATGTCATCAATCCTCGGTATAGGAAATCGATACTTGATGGTGATTCGATTGATAGCTTGACTATCCACGCACATCCGCCAAGAACCGTCTTTTTTTGGAGTTAGGAGTGCAGGTACTGCGCATGGACTTAAGCTTTCTCGAATATAGCTTTTCTTTAGCAAGTCAGAAACTTGGTGATTCAGTTCTTCATGCTCACTTGGACTCATCCTATAATGAAGTTTATTTGGCAGAACGGCTCCGGGTACCAAATCAATTCGGTGCTGAATATTGCGTAATGGGGGCAGACCATCAGGTAGTTCTTCGGGAGTGACATCCTTGAACTCTTCCAAAAGTGTTTGAACGCCACTTGGAATGTCAACTTCTTTCGCCATCTCTTTAACTACCAAAACATAGATGAGACTATCTTGCTGGACTTCCTTCTCAAACTGTGACAATGTGAGAAGAGTGACTGCATCTTCTTTCTTGGAAGGTTTAACAATACTTGTATCTTTACCGTAAGAGAACAATCTCAGTTTTACCAAACATAAAGGTATAAGTATTTTTCCTCCCATCATGTATGGCACATCTATCATATTGCCAAGGTCGACCCAAAAGAATGTGACCAATATCCATTGGGGTAACGTCACACCAAACCTCATCATGATAAGTTTTTCCCATTGAGAAAGAAACAAGACATTTTTTATTAATTCGTACCTCATTATCTTTCTTTATCATGAAACTGAATATGGATGAGGATGCGGTACCATTGCGAGATTGAGTTTTTTCACCATTTCTTGAGAAACAAAGTTCTCAAAGCTGCCTCCATCGATGACTAAGGAGCATACTTTTCCGAGGGACTTACACCTTGTTCGAAAAATGTTGTGCCTCAGCCAATGGTGCTCATTTTCTTGCTTTGGTGTTGCAAGGACTCGCTCGATCACCAAGCACTCTCCATCTTCAGGACCAAGTTCTTCTTGTTCGGGCCCGTAGTCATCATACTTTGGCTCTTCATCTTCAAGTTGGGGTGCTTCTTTTTCTTCAACGACAGCTCCAGCTCGACCATCGTTCTTACGATTCGGACATTGATTCATATAATGTCCAGTCTGTCCACATTTAAAACAAGGCTTTTTGCTTTCCCTTGGTGGAACTTGCTCCATCGTTGGTCAATACTTTCTTCGGGGCCTCTTTGTCTCATGTCTCTGCCTTTGAAGGGTAAAGACTCTGAACGTCAACAAACCGTTTTGCACCACGCCGTGATAATTTTGATTCAACTTTCAAGGCTAATTGATAAGCATCGCTGAGCCTCCAAAGTTGCTGCATTTCGACTTCATCTCTAATTGTTGGTTTGAGCGCATTGACATATCTTGCAACGAGTTGGTCCTGTGATTCTTGGCAATTATTTCTTGCCATTAACTTGTAGAATTCCTCTCTATAATCCGTCACTGTTCTGTTACCTTGCTGCAAAGAGTTAAATTGTACAAAAGTACTTTGAGCAAAATCAGCAGGAATGAAATTTTGGCGCAATCTTGTCTTCATCTTCTCCCAAGAAGAAATCTTGGGTTTTTCCTTTCCGCATTCTCATATCTTATGTCTTATCCCACCAAAGTAATGCATATCCTCGAAGTCGAGTGGCGACGAGCTTAACCTTCTGGCCTTTCGATACGTCGTGATATTCGAAGAATTTTTCGACAACACTAAGCCAATCGAGAAATTCATCCGGTCGAAGACGGCCATGAAACTCTGGGATGTCCATTTTCACAAAATCGGTAGATCGATTGAACTTTGTGAAGGAATTATTCATTTCCTTCCTGGAAAATGGATTCTCATACTCAGAGTCGTCGCTAGAATAGCTATAGCCCGAACCTCGTTCGGTTCTCGCTTCTTGACGCTCTAGACGTACGGTCAGCTCCTCCAATTGTTTCCGAAGTGCCTGAATTTCAGCATCTCGTTCATCTCCGTGATTTTCGAAGTTGCCTCGACCACGACCTCCTCTTCCTCTTCCTGCTCTCGCTGCCATGGGAGGGATGGAAAAGTAAAAGACATGAGCGTATTCTGGCTCTAGATACCAAATGACGAGGAAATAATCACGAAGGGAGATGAGACAAGGAATGTGCTTAAGTTCGACATCCAAGTTGAAAGAACAAATGAATGAGAACTTATTTCCCAAACTTAATACAATCAGATTATCAAAATATTCAAGTCTGACTCCTCTCTACATAAGATAAACTATTTATAAGAGAAAACTTAATGCTTACAATAAATGGAGAAGACTCTAGAAAAACAACAATATTAAAGGTGACTCTTCATATCTTGTGCTGATTTCAAACATCCATAAATTCTTAAATACTTGGAATCTGAGACGGCTTAATATCTCGTTGGAAAGATAATTGAGTTGTCTTTCCAGCGCCACCAGCCATGCATGAATCGAACTTATAGAGAATTACTTATGACATATTAATGCATGCTGCTGCACGTTGACCGAACTGCTAGCTTCTGTTTCATTCCGCCGTCGGTTAGGAGCAGACCCTGATTTCCCTACATCATTTACTCTCTTCTTTTAATTTATTTTTCAATACTACTTTGTTTTAGATAAATAAGTTTTATTGTTTATACCTATTAGATATACATTCATTGAGTATTAATATATAGAATTCAAAGTATGTTTCCAAATTGAAAATTGACATAAGAACTATTGATTTCGAGTCTCGTACAAGAAAAACTTTATTTGAAAAAAAGAAAAAAAGTTATTTTAGAATGCTTGAAACATATGCTTGAAAAGTGTTATTTATATATGTCTTGATGACAAATAAAGGGTGGTTATCTTCGTTCAATTTTTTTTATTTGGTTGCGTGAGTTAGGTGTTTGATTGGAGTTATCGAAATGAAATGTGATTTTATCTTGTTCGAAGCAATATGAACCGATAATATTCGACTAGTTAGTTTGTGAGCAAGTTCGTTAATATACTTAGGGTTAATTTGGTCTAAATTCATCATAAATTTTCAAATTTTAGTTTTTCCCACAAACTTTCAATCTTGTTTCGAAATACACAATAATTCTATTCGGCCACATTATATCCGGACACACATGGATAAAAGTTAACTAGATAGAGTTGATCCAGTTGGAGAGCCATCGATGAATGTGATGTTATTGAGTTTATAGTGTTCCACATAAATCGAGAGTGCAGTCTTGGTTTTTTAGTATAAATATTGAATTTGAAGTTGGGATAAGTTTGATAAGTGTCATTTGCTACAACAAAAATCAAAACATGTAAAAATAGTCTATCTTATCAAACCAAAATGCACGATTTCGTGCATTTGCGAATTCATGCCACGGGTAGCAATGAGATGGCAGCCGGCAACAGCAGAGCACAACGGAGATGGAAGCAGCAACTCGGGTTAGGGTCGAGTTTCAAATCTACGATATGCAGCCATATCTTATAACTGGGACTTAATCTGCTTTTTGTTGCTTTCATTTGTCTGCAAAAGAAGTATAAACATAAATGTGTAAATCAAAGAGGAGGAGAAGCTAGCAGTCAAATCTAGATTACCTAAAGAGAATTTACAAACTGAGTGATAGTTTGGGATGTGTTTGACAATTAGCCAATGAAATGACTTATTTTTTAGAAACTAGATACAAGTTTCACATAAGAGCAAACACTTTCACCATAAGTTTGAAGGATTTGTATTACTCACCACAGGTATCTTCTTCATAGATCGCTCCGTTAGGTAGTCACACGGCTTGAAAAAATCTCCATACGAGTACGCCTGCGACCATTTCTTCAAATTTGAAAAGATATAATCGGAGTCGAAGCTGTTGGACCAGTAATGGATGCCTCCCCTGCTTCAGATAATATATGAGTTGGTATTTCTTAGTTGAAGGAAACTTAATAGAAAGAAGAATCCAGCTGTAGACCTGTATGATGGGAATCCCATTGCCAGAGGCTACATCAAGATCGGTTGGCCTTATAACGACACCCTCTGAGATTACACGACACACTTCATTTATAGCAGGGAAAAGGATCATCTCAACAATCTCACTATCGGAGAGTTTTGTCAGCTGTGCCGGTCACATAAAAAGAAAACTGGAAAATGTTAGAAATAGTGATATGGATTTATGGATAAAGTAAGTGTTCATAATGAGAAATCGTGCTCCTGAAATTGATGTAGAGCTTTTCTGAATACAACTCTACCAATCAAAGAAATGTATACGAATAAGCATGTGCACATGTGTGTGTGCGTGTGTGTGATTGTGTTGCATGACATCTAAGGATCAAATTTTGCCCGTCATTAGAAAGAAACAATAAGAGCACTTGTAATAGGTTTATCGAGTCGAACCACACAACGTATGATGTACATTTTTAAACACCAACTACATGACTGCATGAATTCCAGCAGAGAACATTGAGTCATTGTCATATTCCCCCTCATCATAGCTTTTATTGTGTACTTCATACTTCATCACAGAGAGAGAGAGAGAGAGAGAGCTCTGACCTCGGAGTGAGCAGTTCGATTTCCCAGTCGTAGCTTCTATTATGTACTTCCTCAACTCTGGATCTGGGCTAGCCTTGCCACAGTTATCATATATGTAGAAACCCTTACCATTACTTTCACCCTAGTATACATGAGAGAAGAACTAATTATTCAACAGAAAATCTTAACTTTCCCTAAAGACTTCACCGTAAACAAAAAACCATTCTGCCAAAACAAGCAACCAAGGAAAAGAAGAAAAGGTTAATAAGTTACCTTCACGGTTAGCATTCTGTAAAACAGATATTATTTTAGGATAGTAGAGCCTATCTGGGAGACGCTCAAGAAGCGTCCTGCTGATCTCCGCAAAAACTTTAACTCCAACCATGTCAATCATTCTGAAAACAGCAACACGAACATGTAAATCTGTTATGTTAAAGTAAAGAAGCAGAAATGGCATAATTAGACTTCTCGCTGGTCTAGAGTTTATCTAACAGCGAAGTTTGCTGTCCAGTTAATAATCAAACTTCAATTAGTTTGCTTACATGAAAAAGGAAATTAAGTATTTGTTTTTCTGTTATCTTTCTTTATGATTCTGGAGATGATTTTTGGTCAACGAGTTATTAGTTAAAAACAACATGAAGTGGAAAGGTTATACAAACCCAACATACAGAATTCCAGCATACCTAAAAGGACCCAATTGCATTCCAAAGCTTTTTAAGTGCCCTGATCAATCCGGGTAAACATCCACACCCAGTTCTGCAAGCATCATTGCTGCATGCAAATATGTGACGAGCATGCTGTTGACTCCTGGCCTTTGCAATCACTGACGACAATTGGGGTTTTTCCTAATTTTTCTTGCAAAACTTGTTACATCAGTCATGCTTGAGGTGACGTCCTCTCCGTACGAATTATCTCCATAAGAGGCATGGCTGGAGAAAGGCTGCATTCAAATTATGAGAAATGTCATAAAAAGAAGTCGGACGGTCAAAGCAATTAACTAGCACTATAAATTACCAGAAAAAGTGAATCCCAACAATCCGATCTTGGCATTTGGTGCTTTCACCAATCAATTTCAAACTGAATGTTGAGCTACTACTTGCAAAAACACAATGGGGGGGGCAGAACTTCTCAACATCAGTAAATATATCTAGCTTGATTGACAAAGTCTCGCACTCAGCCTGCCAGCAGTTTTAGAAAAAGGAAAGCAATCAGCGATGTTTTGAGTTCCATTTCAGCATATTATAGACTACATCAGCGATGTTTTTGTTATACCTCTACAACTAAGTCAACATCTTTAAAACTGTTGTAGTCAAGAACGCCTTTCAGTAGAGTGAAAGCCTTTTCAAGCCTCTGCAGAGTTGTTTTTTCCATTCTTGAAGTGGATATGCAAATTTTCTGCCACAAAACAATAGTTTTTAAATATTGAAAATGTTTATTTTTTTTTTGTGGAAAATATTGAATATTGAACTTTTAGGCTCCAGAAACAGTGAAACTTACCTTTGATCCTGTTATCTCTTCTGATAGATGTTTCATGTTTTTCTCTTTCAAATTACTTGGTAATTTCCAAGAATCAGTAATGCTGCAATCTCTGAGCTCAATAATCCACCACCAATAACAGCAACCTTGCTTATTTTTCTCGGCAGCAAATTAATCTCAGAAATCTGAAACCAGTAAGCAATCAGTAAGGAATGAGGCAAGAAAAGGATGATATAGTTAGATGAATCCAAAAGCACATCAAATGCACAATACACATATGGAAATTGAAATGCTATGATCTATTTATAATGTATAGTAATTCTTGCTGCAAATAACATTGACAAAAAAGTACATAGAATCTAAAGAATTTTTAAGTATAAAAGTCCTATTTAATTATTGCTCATATATCTCAACCAGAAGATCAAAATGACATACAGTAATTCTATTGAGAGGAAATATTTCTCAACCAGTCATCACTCAGGATAGGTTTTTTGTGATGTCTTTTTAATACTAAATCTGTCTACTAACATAATTATGTAAACCCCATTTCATTTTTTATCATACGGTGACCAGAGAAAACTTCAGAGATTTGCAAAACCTTTGTGACTTGGCGTTGAGCAAAGAAGTAGTGGACTAGGCTCCTGCACGTACTAGATTGCCGAAGTTCATGGAAGCTTCTGTTCCTGACAGTAGAGGTCAAATCATTATAAACTTGGTAATAAGTACAGCAACACCTGAAGACAGATGTAAAGCATCTACCATCCAAAGTGCATCACGAGTATCTGAAATAGGTGGGTACGTGACGTTTGGATTTTGTCTCTGGGCTTCGATTCTGGCTGAGTTAAGTATTGCTATAGATTCTTCCAGCGTTCCTAATTTGTCAGTTTATAAAGACTAATCACCCATGGTCTAGAACACTCCACTATGTCCAAAGCCCACTGACGAGCTGCTTCAAGAAGCTTATCAACTGGAGCTATGGCATCCACGAGGGACAAAACTCGAGCCTCCTCCCCGTCTACTCGCTTTGACATCTAATACAAACCAACAACATTATTCGAGAAACAACTTGAAAATTTGGGGTAAAAAGATGATGAAAAGATGTCATACCTGATAAATCTAGGGTTTGCATGAGTAGCTAAAAATAATAGTAACACGATGACACAAGTATTTACGTGGTTCGATCAATGAGATCTACGTCCACGGGAGAAAGTATCCAGCTTCTATATATTTGAGAGTACAATGAATGTTTGATCGTCTAATCTATCGACTATATATAGGCCTTGAATCGAGCCCTAATCCTCCTAGGATTCCTAATACATATCTTGTTTCTTTGTATATATCCAAATCTCCTTCATAATCGGATTCCTTCATCTCCAAGGTAGGGCTTCATTACTTGGTCTTCAAGACAAGTAGTAGTTTCGTCTGGGCCGAGCTCTGTGGGCCGAGCTTAATGTACAGGCTCAATTAGATTGGGCCTTAGGTCAAGCCAAGATGAGGCCGGTCCTATCAATACCAAACACCATTTCGAGAGCCTTTGGAAGGCCGACAAGCCGTGGAAGCCTTTGTGTCCCTAGAGTTAATCACAATCTCCAAACAAATTACAACAATGATCAACAAAGTACAAGCATCATATTATCCATACGATAGTTAGTTACTTAAGAATGTTTGATGTAATTTAAATTCATAGACTATTGCATCAATAAAATTAAGGAGCATCGATCCTGCTTGAAAGAATATGGTGAATATAAATTTCATTAAGTACTTGAAGAAAAAAGAATGCTATTTACAAACATTATAATGCTCAAAGTGGTAGTATATAATTGTGAGAAGAGATATGATGCCTTTTATCCACAATTTATGTTCATGGCATAAATGGTTGACTATCGTGCCTAAAGAAGTCATGAAGAAGTCAAAGAAATCCTTGGCATTTCACATTGTCAACATGAGAGGAATGTTCTTTTTTTTTTTATCAAACGAGGCATAGGGCGAAATAATCAAGCCAAGAGCAAAAACATGCAGTACCTCCAAGTGCTGTGATGACCCCATACTGAAGTTCAGTAAGGCCTAGTTGAGCAGAAGAAGTCGATATGCGAGCATGACAAGCCTGAAAAGAGTAATGATATTAGTAAATGAGAGGAGGCAGTGAACAGCTCTTCTTAATTATGAATATATAAGAAACAAAAAGAAAATCATGAAAGGCTATCAAAGAATATCATGCTACACACAAGAACAATCTCTAGTGCGCCACCAAACGCAGGGCCATCAATCGCAGCAACGATTGGTTTCCTAGCAGCTACAGTGGAAGAAGAATCAGCTAAAAGAGACAGACCAATAGATCTCAGCAAGTAAATAAGACTCTGGTTGAACGGAATACCTTCCAACGTATCTGTGATGAATTCAATTGACAAAAATCCACGCTCCTCTCTTGCTGTCCATGTCCTTATAGTTATTATAAGAAGTTCAACTAATAATGAAGTCTTTCAACATAAAGTAAAAATGTATAGTCAATCTCACTCGTTTTTCTTTGTACACCACCAAAAACTGACACATCAACTCCTCCCGAAAACTTTCTATTTGAACCTATTTTGATAAAGTAGGGAATTAGATTACCAAAAAAAATGCTGCCATTTGTGGACTAGCAACCATCTACTATATAATCTTACCATTAATAACACTCGCCTTGACATCATCTCGTGATAAAACTCCTTCAAGGCTCTCTTTTAAGCTAAGCATCACTGTGAAACAACAAACATGTCAAGAAAGCCACATAACATTGAGAAAGAATTCAGCTATTCTTTCTCACACAAGTGAGGCAACAAATCCATATACGATACTAAGCATATCGGTTTCGAAGTTCACCCCCAAAACTTCACTGAAGGAGCAATTCAGTACTCTATATTCCAAACCACATTATATCCTAACTTAATGAACTCCTCTAACGAAACAAATTCTTCATTTTCAATAATGCAATAACTATACCAGTCACCTATAACCTACTTATCGAACTTAAATAATAATTTAACAAAACTCGTGTTTCACATTACTCAATTCTACAAAACCTTATGAACACAGAAGCAAGTTTATCTAAAATCATTACAAATCGATCGAATTAAATTCAAATCACGCCGCCATTTAGAAGAGCGCGTCTACCTAACTCGAAATCGAAAACAAAAACGGAATAGTAAAGAAAATACCGTTGATATTCAGCAAATTGAGAGGTGGGTTGTTGATTGTGATGACGGCGGACACC